>JAJSOF020000027.1:13415133-13480486 GCA_025594305.2 Periplaneta americana | reverse complement strand
TTAAATTTTAAATGTTAATGGGGATGTGGCTAAAGATTTTCCCTTCACCATGTTTTTAAATGCTTTTGTTTACCCTGGAAGCATTTAAATAATTTTTAATTTTTTGCTTCTAACCGCCTCAATTATAAGTACTATGCATACGTATATTTTTGTAAAAACTGCATTTCATTCCCTGCAAGTTCCATAGTGACTAAAGACCGTTTTCTTAGTTCAACAGCATTGGAATGAGTATAAGTGTGATGGGGTATAGAGTCACGTCTCCTTCTGTAGACACCGTGCCCCGAACACAGTTCTAAAACAGGTTCCTTACTCCTAAACAAGTACAGTATGCTTTAGTTGAGCAATGTTTACGATATTATGTACTACTAACTCATAACGGTTCCTGAAACAAGTGCGAAAATGCAGGAGTGAGTAAAGAAATTGGGAAGACAGTATGTCTGTGTCAGTGGCTGCATAATGATTTTAATTTATGCACGATTGAATAATATTATATTCCAAAAGATGGTATTTAAGCAGCACTGTTATTAAAAAAATATATAGGCCTATAAACACTTCGAAATTGATAGAAAGGAGTGATTCTGAGTTTACCTGCACCTACAGTAGTAATGAAGTATTAGCGGACGAATTTAGCGAGATCTGTATGAAAATTGGTGAAGGCCAACATTCAACAAAGTTGAGGACAAGCACTTTAAAAATGTTGTTATAAAGTACACTTGTACACAAGGGCAGTACCTGCGTTATAGTAGTATAAGTATATTAAAGTTAAATTTTATAGCAAATATAATTGAATACAGGCTTAAATATTTCCTTCGGAGCAGTACCGGGTGTTACAGTTGTACGGTGTTTTAAGTTAAAATTTTCAAAAAAGATTATCGTAATATAGGCTTAAACATTGGATTAAAGGGTTAGATACAGCTTACAACAGTAAAATTTTGGAAATATTCAAATTTTTTTCCTCCATTATTGTATCTTGTACAATAATGAAAATTATAAAGTGTAAAAATCTGTCCTTCTGCTATATGAAAAAAAAATATATATTTTCGATTAAAAAATACTTCCCAAAAGGTGGCAGTTTACTGTGCAGTGATGAAGCGTTTCCCCCATGACTCAAACACTATCCCAAAATTCCCGTGATGAAATTTTTTGTGTGTATTTTGCATGCCATATCTACAATATGATGCAAAATTACTTCTCTACCTTTAATAGAGTGTCTGATAAAAAATAAATTCATTTTATAAATGATCAAATATCAGTGTTTTGTACCATTTTTTTTATTTTAGTAGGTTATTTTACGACGCTTTATCAACAGCTTAGGTTATTTAGCGTCTGAATGAGATGGTGATAATGCCGTGAAATGAGTCGGGGTCTAACACCGAAAGTTACCCAGCATTGTGTTTTCTACTAACAAAAATTATATATATATATATATGATTTATTAAGGAATGTAGTTGAAAGAGCATAATATTGTAAACAAGAATTCCAGCAATAAAAAAAAGAGAGAACATGAAAAAGTTAACAAATTTATGAGTTGTGAGGAAACGCTTCATCACTGCACAGTGTACTCTCACCATTTTGAATTTTTAAAACGAATATAAATATTTTTATTTTTTAATTCGTAAGAATATTTTTTTCATATAGCAGAAGGACAGTGCTTTACACATACCAATTTTCATTATTGTACAAGATACAGTAATGGAGGAAAAAAATGTTTATTATTTCCAAACATTTTACTGCTGTAACCTGTACCTAACCCCCTTAAGAGCGGTACCTATGAAACAGAAAAATTCATTTTAAGTCAAAATTTTACATAAAAGATTACTGTAATATACGCTTGAACATTTGTTAAGAGTAGTGCCTCTGATACAGTAACATTTTAATAGGCTTAAACATTTTATTGAGTGTAGTGCCTGTAAAACAGTAACATTTTCAGTTAAAAGTTTACAGAAAAAGTTATGTTCATTCTTTTGTAATACATACACAGCCCGTACTTGATGCGGAGTAGTCTATTAATCATACAGCATACAGTCATTTGGCTCATTGCATGAACTCCGTACTCACTTAACTTCGAAGATTAGTGGTTAAGATTGCGGTCTCTAAATAATAACCCACCTCATTTAATGTGCTTGTCAGTAGTCTCAATAACATTAATTCTGCTGCTATATGAATACAAAAAAGGCATATATTCAAGAGATGGGACCTTATTCCAACCAATGATGTTTCACGAAGAATTTTCTGATGGCTTGTAATCGAGTTAGTGCTTATTTTCCACTCAGTACATGTTTCTTCTCAGGTTATAGACTTAAATGCAAAAATAATTTTCAGAAAAACGTGGAGGTGAAATTTCTCTAATGATTGATTCAAATTTTAATAAACAATGCGATTGAAAATACGACACCTTTTCTTTAATCACTTTTAGTATAACACCTCGAAACGTAACATCAATTTCATCTCAAAAGTAGCTCCGAAATAGTCTAAATGCATAGAAGTTATTTTCTTCTGTGAATTTGTATACATAAAACAGTGCGTTGAAACAGTTTAGACTGCAAAAACATCTTGTTTCAGGAGTTAGAATAGTTACGAATTACTCGTTTAAAATACTGCAGTCCCTCTTGTATACTCCCCTACGTAGAGCTGTACGGATGTGTATCACGTAACAGGATAAATTTGATTAGAGCATGCAAGTACGGTACATGTGGGTCGGTGTTTTCTTCTTTCACCGTCTTTGTCTGATGGAAAATAAGAATAGGAAAATCGTAAAACGAATCTAGCTCAAAGACAGACCGGGTATTGCAATGGGAGATTTAATGTGATTAGGATTTACGACCTGTGGGTTTACAATGATTGAATTGGAACTCGCTTGTTTTTCCGAGTGATTTCAAAGTCTGAAACATCCTTCCTACTTCGTACGCCCTATTAAACAACCTGTAAAAAATACGCATTTCAATTACCATAATTATTCAGACATTAGTAGTGTAATTGTTCAAATGAATTATTCCTCTTATAACTGTTTAGGCTATACTGCGTATTCAGTTCAAAGTGTGTCATGGCTCACTGTATGCCGTCATGTGGCTAGTCGATGAGCCTAGAATTCAGTCTTCCTACACTTCCACAGAGCCGTATTACGTATGATATGCCAGAGAAGTTGCCTAGCAAGTACGGCGTTCATTCTGAAGAGTACGTACCGATATGTACGGTAACATCTGTAGTGGCAGGAATGTGAACTGTTTGAAACACGTACTGAGGTGAGTTTTTCCTTACTGTCGGATATGGGGAGAGGGTTAAGACGATTACTTACGTATTTGTTGACATTAAGTTCGACGGTCAACATGGACATGGAGCATTTGATTTGTGTTGTGGAATGTTGCCGTACGTAACCGATGATAACAAATACCCTGCGTACGACTTGCCTGCGCAAAACACAGTTCGAAAGAGGTTATGGTAGCACACAGACCGCCATCTGTTGCTACGACGTTCAGTACACGTTCTCAAGTTCAGTTTGAACGCCTTGATTAATAGGCAACTCCTCTGACATAAAAGCTGAAACTCGCTTCAAATCGCTGACTCCACAACAGTGACGTCATGACACACTTTGAAATGAACACTCAGTACATACCAATGCAAAACTTAAACGTAATTCTAAATTTTAAGTAGATATTCATGTTATCTCACGAAGCTATATTAGATTTGTTTTTTCAAAGGTTGTGACATTGACAACTGTTTGAAAACTGTTCTGACCTACTGCGCATGATCTGAGATGATTGGTTTGAAACTATTTTCGAAACCATCTCTAAAATGAAATACTCATGTGCTGTAAAATAATGTATTAATCTCATATATTTAGGATGCTATTAAAATTGCATTAGGTTTAATAACCAATATACAGTAGATAAGAATATAAACATAAAATATAAATGCAAAAGTATGTCTGAAGCTAGTCCAATGAGTAAAAAGTAACCTATAGGGCAACTAGTTTTATGCGTATGCGTCACTTTGATTTGAGATTGGTTTGCTCTGATCCGCAAATTTTTCTGACGGTCAGAAATGGTTCGATGACGGTTTGATATGCTGCAAGAACGCCTGACTTCAATTAGCAAGTAGTTTGAAGTTTTCGCTGCACGAACAGTAAAGCCGATGCGTATGCTCATAATGGTGGGAAAACAACTGTAGAAACAAAACCTATTATCAATTACGAAATGATCTTGCGTAGATAAATTATTGGCATGATTTACAATGGAATTGTTAGATCGCCTTAGATTACGTAAAGATTAATTTTTTTGGCCCTACAGAATATATCTGTTAAGGAAACAAATGATTATTAGAGGAGAAAAACTCGCTCCGGCGCCGGGGATTGAACCCGGGTCCTGGTTCTATGTACACATTTACTCTACATTGATGGATTTTATAATTTAACCTCCAAGATTTAGGTTGAATAACTTTTTAAATATTAGGTTTTGTAATATTAAATAACTTTACCTTGAGCATTAAAATTAATATTTAAGCTCACGTATCGGTATGTATTTGGCATTAATCTCCTTGATTGGTACATTATTACTTTATTTTAAATTACATTTCTCTTTCACGTTTTCGTTTTCTATTAAGTCTCATATATTGTGCGCGTCTGCTTCCTATAAATATGTTTATCGCTGCGTGACGTCGCTTGCAGTTGTTAAGGTTATTGCGTCATGCTCTCATCATAGCAGTTGCGTAAGAGTCGGACTAAAAGGTATTCCATTTATTAACTAACGTATTTCACTCGTAATATGTCCTGATCTTTCTTTTTTACGGTTTATCCGTATTAAACGGTTGAAAGCCTGCAAAATAAGGACAAGTTTTACTTATTTTTGGATCATTGTATAAATAATGGTAAAGTGTTATTGAGGAATTAAATAAATATCTATTTTGGATTTATTATGTTTCCTATAACTACGCCATAGGTTGAGTTCCTTCAATGTTGCATGAAAATTTGTCCTTTTCATTGTATTGACCTTCCTGAATAACACTTTTCAACATTGAAATCAATGTAAAGTGCAGAGCGTAGAAATGACATTTATGAGGAGCACAAAGGCATGTACAAGGTTAAGTTGATAAAGAGCGAGGATATAAGCAAAAGAATTAAACATATACGTCATGAATGATATAGAATAACAAACTACCGTGATAATTGTTGCAACACATGCATAGAATGACAGACACCAGACAACTCTAAATAGCATATAACTACTGACCTTTGGGAATAAGGGATGCTGGGGATACCAAATATGATGGAAGAACCAACAGTTAATTCATAATTGTGAAGTCGGAACACACAGTGAGCCTAATCTGTTGAGCGAAGAATTAGAAGAAGTATGTTTTATGAAATATTGGAAACTTATTGTAATACCTTCATTCTATTTTCATTTCAGATGTACAGTGTGCTAAGATTTCTTAAATTTAGATATTCATTCATTTATAGTGTTCTGACCAATGATAGGTTTTCCACTGCAAACCCAGTATTTTCCACTCTGTTTATGACCTGGGTTCGATCCCTGCACCGCAGCAAATTTTTCTCTCTCATTAACAAATAATAACCATAACAGAGAATTCTGTGGGACGAAAAATTAATAATCTTTACATAAATTTTTCCAATTTGTCCTATTTTCCTCCTTCCTCTTACTGTCTGCATACGATCTACGTATCTTAATATTGTCAATCATCTCATACGTTCTTCTGCCCCGAACGTTTCTCCCGTTCACCATTCCTTCCAGTACATCCTTCAGTAGGCAGTTTCTTCAGCCAGTGGCCCAGCCTATTTTTTTCCTCTTCCTCTTTCTTCATCCAGTCTTTATAGCACAGTTTTGTTTCCTATTCTGTCTGTCCATTTCACATTCTCCATTTTTTTCATATCCACATTTAAAATGTTCCTAGTCGTTTCTTTTCACTTTGTCGTAATGCCCAGGTTTCTGCCCCATACGCCACTCTCCATACAAAAGCACTTCACTAGTTTCTTCCTAGTACTCTTTCCAGAGTTATATTGCTTAGTATTGTCTCCTCCTCTGCTAATAATGTTACATCATCAGCAAATCTTATGCACTTTATCCTTATTTCTCCTACAGTCACTCCTCCCACGTTCAGAAATCAGTTCTACACTGAATCCTCCAAGTAGATACTGAACAGAGTAGGTGATAAAGGGTATCCTTGTCGTACTCCTCTGTCTATTTGACTTTCCTCTGACATTTCTTTCCCTGTCCTGGTTTTGACTCATTGTTTCATACACTCATAAAGGTTACTTAATAACTTTTCTCTTTCAAATACAAACCAATTTTTTCTTCAGGATCCCATAAGCATATTCCAATCTACTCTGTCAAAACGCCTTTTCAAGTCCACAAATATTACATACACTTTTTATTTTTCTGTAGGTATCTTCCGCCGATTGTTCACAACAGCCCAATTGCATCTCTCGTACCTTTCCTTCCTGAAACCAAACTGCTCTTCTTCCAACTTAGAATATAAACGTCGATTCAGTATTCGCTGGAGAATCATCGCCGAGTGCAATATCAGGCTGATAGTTCTGTACACATTACATTTCTTGGTATCATTTGTATTGCGTTCTCTTTTCAATCCGTATAAATTATAAGAGTTTGGGTTTATTGTACACTGAATTCCATTAATGCCGTCAGTTCTTTAGTTATACTGACAACAAAACTGCGTCTTCTACGCCAACCCCAACCGCGCAAGTGGCTTAACTCATCTGTATTGTCTATTCCGATTTTCAGTGTTCATGCTAGAGTAGTAACTACACAATTACAACTAGTTCGGGATATATACCAACATTTTTTTTGACCGGCCAGAGGCCGTTTACCAAAGTTATCTATTTTGTTTTCTGTTTTCGTTTCTCATTTGTTTTCCTTTTGTTTTACTTATACTAATACAAACACAACACCCATGCCCGAGGCGGGACTGGAACCCACAACCCTTCGGACCAAGCGATAGGGACATGCCATGCCCCTACCGCTTTGAGCCATCCGGGCCGGCTTTTTTTTTTTTTTTTAATATTCCTTTTTTATTTTATTGTTATTTTACGACGCTGTATCAACATCTAGGTTATTTAGTGTCTGAATGATATGAAGGTGATAATGCCGGTGAAATGAGTCCGGGGTCAAGCACCGAAAGTTACCCAGCATTTGCTCGTATTGGGTTGAGGGAAAACTCCCGGAAAAAACCTTAACCAGGTAACTTGCCCCTACCGGGATTCGAACCGGGCCACCTGGTTTCACAGTCAGACGCGCTGACCGTTACTCCACAGGTGTGGACTTCATTTCAGAGGTGCTGCGGCGCAAAACTGTTCGTAGGAATGGATGTCTGTTTGTCTGTTATGTACAGTAGTGGCAAAAACTAAAAGTAAAATTCAACTGCAATGAAATTACATAAGATAATATTAACACAGGGAAGAACAATATCCTACGTCAATCAAGTAGGCCTAAGACAATTTATGAAACAATGGAAGAGAAAGAAAAAAAGAAAAGGAAATAATGAAATATATATGTTCATACATATATATCAGCAGAGAGTGGACAGCTTCAAATATTTGGGTGTGTTTTATGTAATTCAGTGTGCTATAAGCATACCATGAGCTGCCAGGAAGTCAAAAGGAGGATAGCAATGGCCAAGGAAGCTTTAAATAGAAAAAGGAGCATCTTCTGTGGACCTATGGAAAAAGAACTAAAGAAGAGACTAGTGAAGTGCTTTACGGAGGGTGGCATTTTTATGGGGTAGAAACATGGACATTGTCAAAGTGAAGAGGACGCGAATAGAGCATTTGAAATGTAGATAGGCTATGGAGAAGAATGGAACGTGAAGTGGGCAGACAAAATAATAAATGAAACTGTGTTGGAAAGAATGGGTGAAGAAGAATTATTATTCTGAAACTGAACAGGAAGACGAATAGAATTGGCTGGGTCACTGCTGAAAAGAACTGCCAACTGAAGGATGCACTGGAAGGAATGGTGAACGGAGAGAGAGTTCGGGGTGGAAGAAGATATCAGATGATAGATTACATTAAGATATATGGATCATATGAGGAAACAAAGAGGAAGGCAGAAAATAGGAAAGACTGGAAGGAGCTGGGTTTGGAGTGGAAGACCTGGCCTTGGGCAGAACACTAAATAACGAATTATTGAATTATATATATATATATATATATATATATATATATATAATACCTATGTATGTGTGTATATATATATATTCCGAAAATTAGATAATACAAATATAATATAGGCTATAAATTTATTTAATTAAATTGAACACATTAACACGTTTTAATTTTCTTGTTATATTTTAGTGGTTACATTTTAGGTTCTGAGTGTAATGTAGCTACAGAATTATACAACCGAGGGTAAAATTAATGCAGTACTTTAGACCAGCAGATGTGAAACATTTAGATTCTACTAATGTTGAATTATTATTTCGTTTTGTGTCATGATTCCTGCTGTCACCAATTCCATTCCAAGTCCTATCGTAAATTTCTAAGGCGTTTTGCCTGGACTTGTGTTATGGAATGAGCGCAGATGGGGAAGAAATTTACTTATAATATTTCGTGCTAATTACCAGACTTCCTATTCAGGTTGATGATCGTTCACCTCTCCTGAGGCATGTGGACATGAGCCAGCAGTCACCTGTTCGGCCTTAGCCTTATTATAGTGTATAGGCTGTCTTAACCAGAGTTAGTTTGTCACCAATTTCATCGACAGTAGATAAATTATTCAGATTAAAAAAAGGGTTTTAATAATATTTTTAAAAAATCTCTATTCTTGTTATATCTATCCGAAACGTTGTCATATTTGCCTTTTGAGATACATTTAGATTTGGGGGTTTGTTTATTTTCAAACCCCCCCACATCATGTTAATTCTCTAAAACACTATGACAAAGGCTTCACTTCTTAATTGAGTTGATAACTTTCCCTTTAACTATTAACGAGAATTTTTACCATGCGTAAACACTTTCAAAATTAAAATTACAGCGGTTCCATGAGAATACTAAACATATCAAATTTTTAAAAAAAAATTCCTAAAAATCGAAAAATTTTTAATTGTATGCCTTTATGAAGAAAAAAAGTATGAATTTTTTAAGTTGCTTGCCAAAATCAACACTGCTACAGTTTTAATCATAGTAATAATTTAGGCCCGAGAATATATAACAAATGTATTTTTAAATTTACCCTAATCTTGCCAATTATATATTTCTATTTTTAAAATTTTAAAAAGTTATGTATGAATTTTATAAGAAATGAAAATTTAAAATTTTAATTCATATTAATTTTCCCATATCAAATCAACAAGGACCCCAACCCCCCCGACTCAGATTTCTTTCAAAATTGGAGAGTTTGTTTGACCTGCCGCGCCTAAAATGCCGGTTTCATACGTCCTGTGTTTTTCTTTTCGTCAATGGCGTTTCAAACATGAAGAAAAATCTATTTTTGTAAGCCCCCGCTTCAAAAAATTATATATCTCAACAATGTCCCCAGATAAATTTAAAAAAATTAGTGATACATTTTTAATATGTGATATTTTTTTTACTTATATTTTTTTTCTGCATGTATTCAATTCACTAAAAAACATGGTGAAAAAATTTTCATATATTCATTTTAAAAAATGGGGGTTCTTTTTTAAGCAAAAAAATATAGTACGCCTCAATTAGTGATATAATGAACTGATAAGTTTCAACTTGGAATCTTCATAGGTTAAAAAGAAAAAAAATTATTTGTCAAAAGCGTAAGCTAACCGATAAGCCCGGAAAATTATGTCCCACTTTCGTTGTATTTAATTATTTGATCATATTCTTGAATGTCGTATTAATTTAACGTAGTATATAATTCAAATTTTTTTAAATTATTACCTGAAATAAATTATTGTCACATGGATTTTGTTAAACCTGAAGTTCTGTAAAAATGCTTACCTTTCATTGCTGAGATGAAATACTGATCTTTTTTCCCAAACAGGATGCTGGTTGTTTCAACTGCTTTTTAAAAACCCCTTTTAAAAGGATAATACCATCCTAAACAGCAGGACTGTATGAAACGTGTTCCAGGCATGGGTGGTTTTTTAAATCGAAGAAACTTTTTTTCCTCTTCAGTATGCCTTTTTAGTCACATAAACGGTATTAATGTTTGGGAGATGATGTTTTCCAGCGTAAAATTTCCCCCTGGTGTAGTTATTTGTTTATCGGATGGTTCTGAAAACTCCCAAACCCGCAAACCTTTTAAGTGTCCACCTACAACGCGCATCTCTTTTGCCTCGTTAAAAATAATGAAATTTTTTGGGAAAACCAAATCTTCTTCATGTAAGGGATTCAGGAAATGTTTTTCTATTTTTATACTGAGCAGAATCCATCAAAAATACATAATTTTTGTGGTAATTATAGATGTTTGTTTAATACCCCATTAGATTTTTTTTGAAACAGATGTACAGTGTAGGTCTATTTGGGGCAGTGTGAAATTTTCCCAGTTTTTTAATAGAGATTTATCGGATGAAGATTCGTTATGATATATTACGAAAATGAAGGGTTGTTGCACATTGTCCTGTGATATGACTAATTTCATCTTGGATTACGAAATAATAGTTTTAAAACGAAGTCGCATAACACAACAAGCAGGCGGGGGCTGTGAAAGTTTCATACCCGTAGAAACTTACTTTGTTCAGATGATTAAATGGAAGTCAGTAAATCACCGTTTCTCAAGAACAGTCGAAAAATTTGTCTGTGGGTTTCATTATAGTCTCAAGGTTAGGTCAGTCGTCACCCCTGCTTGTGGTCACTGGTTACTGCAGTTTTATACGAAACATTTTCAAACCCTCTTTATTTTGAATGGTTCAGGACATTCTGACATTTCCTGAACAACAATTTATAAGGGAGGATTGCACACCATACTAGCCCAAAAAATGTTTTGGAAAATATAAAGAAAAATTTTCTTGAAATCCCGTAGACCTGAAACTTAATAAATTGCTTCCGGCATAAGTTTTACATTCTGATAGGACACAAACACAGACAGTATAGCCCACTAACTCCAGCTAGAATACAATTTTTGGTCAGGGTTAGAATTTAAACACTGCATATAATTAATTTCTGCTCATGTGATTTACTCCTGATTCTTTAACCACAAACAAATATTTCTTACCAGGCATCATTCTGCTTATCTCGTTAGAACAACAGAATTCTTTAATTTTACCGGCAACAGCCATAAGGGTTTTCCAGGTTTCGGATTTGGTGAACACAAAATTCCCTTTCCCTTGGGACTATGGCTTTCTGAATTATGTTCGAAAGCTGAAAGAAACTCTTTTTATATTATTTACGCTGCAGCTTTTTAGGCGGTAGTGTTAAAATTGTGATTTTCTCACTTTTACCTGAATTTTGAAAATTTTCCTGCAACTGAGACAAAATATCAGAATCAGAAAAGGTCCTGGTTCCTCGGCATCTTTATATAAAAAAGACTTTGTCTTTTACAATATTTTTAAATTTCTGTCTCTTATATTTCTCTTGTTGTAGCCTTTCTTATTTAATAAGAACACACCTTGTCAAAAAGACTTGTATTTAATGAACTTACATTTGCTGTAGAGTCGACGTATTCTTCATTACTAAAGTCATTATGAGGATTCTGCGTAATAGCATCATATTATATTTTTATTCCTTTGCGATACATAGCGCACACCTTTTTGTTCCTGTTTTAAATCAGGAAATACATTAAGCATCCACGATATAACACTTTAAATTTTTCCTCTAATTACAGTGCCCTGATTTCTCGAAGGGATTGCAGCAAACATAGGCCTATAACTTAAAACGCGACTCCATTACTTCGCACAAAACTACCACATACTACGAAAACTAACGACACTGCACTTGAAACAGATTGCACGTTTTGTATAAATTGAAGACTGTATAAACTGCCACTCATGACGGTCTGACAGATCGACGACGCAGCTTATCAGAGAAGTAGGAACTCGTGCGCATTCAGTGTTGGTGTACGACGGGTTAAGTGCTACAAACCAATACATTGATATATATTTTTTACTGATATTCCTGAAACGTTTCCAAAATGAGACTTACACCAAGGGGGAATACTTTACTCTATAACATACATTTTTCGCGAAATAATTTATGTCATTCATTTATATATATTCACAAATAATTCATTACTTTGATGCAAACCTATTTTTATTGAAACGTATGATCCCTAGCTTTAAAATAAGCCAAGTTTAAGATTCTACCTCAATTAGAAGAGAAGTGAGACATTTTTTACAGAATTTCTGTATGGATATCGTGCATTATTGAGCGCTAAAATTTTACATAATTACTTAACTTAAGGTTCTTTACCATCCTACCAAATTTAATGAAAATCTGAGGTGGTCGGTTTGAAAAGTCCACTTTTTCGTGTTGATTTGACATGGAATGCCCCTATTGTTATTGCGTAGTAGACGTAAGACGAATTGTATTATACACTTCCTAATTTCAATTCTGGGTGAGCTAAATGTTTTTCTGTTTTTATTATATTTTATGTTACAATTATTAGGAAAATAAATAAATAAATAAATATAGTAGGCCTACACGAAAATAAAAAGATGAATGTCACAGTGCTATTAAGGCTGAAATCAGTATCTTATTAAATAGATTACTACAAACTTTATTGTTGTTCTATCAAATCTGGTAAAAAGGAGAATTATCATCATTGACAGTCATCCTTTCCTTAATTTTTAGTACGGACAGCAGTAAATTTCGCAGTGATATATTTAATTAGATCAATATCTTACCCTTTAAGAGCAATGTGATATTCATCCATTTTTTCCTCTGTACTTCTATATATTTAGGTACAGTTTCTAAGTATATCGCCATAATATGAACTATGACCTTACTGCCACCTGGAATCGACTGTCCTTGTCACCGATTCAGTGTGAATGCATGCCTCCTTCCCTGAAACCAACCACAAAACACGCACTATCACTACCACTACCATCATCACCACCACAATCCAGGCCCCCGGCAATAATGCAAAGTCTCCAGTACACAAAGAAACATCAGCAGTGAGCCGGCTGTACAGAGGATTGGCGTGTCACATTTCCTACAATCAGTGATCTCCTCCATGGCCATACAATAGTAAATCAGACCGATGTTCTGCCCCAGAGCTAAACAAGACATAACACAATTATATATACACCACGGTTAATTCTGCAAAGCAGGGGATATTGCAGTATATAAATTACATTCAGCATATGGAATATCAATATCAGTTCCTCTGTTACACAAAACGAGCAACAACTATAGTTGTTACTGGCCAATGTTAAGGGCTTAACAAAAGCAAAATGAAATTCTGCATGTTGTTGTTAAATATACCTATTATGAGTTACAGGATAGTTTGAAAATATTTAAATAATCGAAATATAATTAATTGTTTATAGTTTTTATACGAGACTTATGTAGAGTTGGGACAGAAAACGTTACTATTAAACCATGCATAAGCGATGGGTGTATAAACAGCCTGTAACTATACATGACAATTGCTGTGTGTAGTTGTATACACGAAACCCCTTGTTTAAGCATTGTATATAGAGAAAAAAATGGCCGCCCCTCTAACAGCTGTTCGTATCGATTGTCATTTTTTATGATGGTTGCCTTGTAAACAACAGAAGAACAAACCAAAGGGCACAGACTAATTAGAATAATATTGGTGTGACTGTACTCTTTGATTAAAATATAGCGTGCTAATCGATCAGGCGCAATTGTACTATCGATACTTCCTTTCGTAATGACGAAACTAAGACGTAGCTGTGTAATAGTTGTACATGATGTATGTAGTGATTATTAGTAAGGAATTTACACATGATTTGTAAACGAGTTATTCAGTGTGTAAGTATAAGACAGTTAAACGTCTGTATTCTTTTATTAGTAAGACCGAAAATGTATTCAAATATGGGAGACTAGCCTAAAATGACATACCAGCGTCTTTCCGACGAAACTGTGCATTGAATGATTTTAAATTTAACGCCATTAGGTCTGTCATGGTGGTATTCGTGTTAAAGAAAAATTGCGGTTTTATAATGCTCTTTTTTTTCTCATTTTGAGCAAATATTGAGGTTTTACTGTTTCAGTTAAGATTTTTCAGACAAGCTATATCAACATTTCCAGTGCGAAAATCCACGTTGAGACGTCACTGCGAAGGAAAAAAAATTAAACTTGCGATCAGTAGAGTTAAATATTCAGGTCAAGACGCATGACTTCATCCGCTTACGGGAGAGGGCGTCCTCTCTACAACCGGCCTGAGTTCCCAGCCTTCCGCAATATCTGTCATGATTCATTATGAGTACTTCCAAGGGCGCTTCGGCACCTTGGAAGGGCCGTTGGAATAGATTCGGTGCTGCTTGGACACCTTGATGATGTGAACTTAGAGAGAGGGGAGGGTAGGAAGCCCCCATTGGGTGAGCGGATGAGGGATCACATGCGGCCGGTGGGCTGGTACACCCTCCTCATTCATCCCATACATTTCGGGTTGCACAATGCCTCAGTATGGCCGACTTGCAAAGGGTCGTCCTAACCGCCCGTAGCCATCGTGACCTGACCTAACGTAACCTAACCTAACAAGTTGGGAAGGTATGAATGTACATTTTCAGTAGAAATGGAAAAGACAATATTGTTGATCACATTTTGGACTTCGATTCTCGTTTGTTTGGCCTCACTGCTACTGATTTTCTGATCTTTTTGTTAATATTATTATTGTAAGTATAGTTTTAATTTAAAACAACCATATCTTATATTTAAATTAAGAAATTATTAAATATTTTTCATATTATAAAAGATTTTGTATTTTTTTCTTAGTAAATTTTGTAATATTTTACACCATAAAGAAGGCATGTCATTTTACCCAGAGTATAGGCCTAAAATGACATATTGCTAACAATTTTATAATACATTTTTAAATAAATATTACGGTATAAATATAAATTTATTGTTTACAAAATTATTGCTAATATTCTACAGCTTCTAGAAAATACTCAGTCATGTCCTCAAAGCAACGTACAAATGTTTACACCAATTTTTCTTTAGGGTATGTCATTTCAGGACTGTCTCCCCTATGCAAATTATTTCAAGTTTCAAATATCGGAAATCAGAAATACAAAGAATGTTTCTGTCGCAGACGTTAAGTGGTCTCCATCTCATAGTCAGTGGATTAGATTTATAGTGCTAAAGACCTTTAATCTTCAATATTTAATGTATTCATTTCAAATACCATATTTAATAAAACTTTGAAATATCAGAAATCAGAAATACAAGGAATGACTCTATTGCAATTATTGACGTGGCTCCATCCCAGTGGATTAGATTTCTAACGGTACTGTTTCGATCTTGTCGTAAGTATACCTTTAACTTTCTGTTGTACTAAAAATGTAATGTTATCATGTATTTCCATTTTATCCTCTGGTTGAGTGGAAGAGAAGTTCCCACGGTCTTTAGGGTATGTCATTTCAGAACTGTCTCCCCTATGCAAATTATTTCAAGTTTCAAATATCGGAAATCAGAAATACAAAGAATATTTCTGTCGCAGACGTTAAGTTGTCTCCATCTCATAGTCAGTGGATTAGATTTCTAGTGCTAAAGACCTTTAATCTTCAATATTTAATGTATTCATTTCAAATACCATATTTTATAAAACTTTGAAATATCAGAAATCAGAAATACAAGGAATGACTCTATTGCAATTATTGACGTGGCTCCATCCCAGTGGATTAGATTTCTAACAGTACTGTTTCGATCTAATTTTTTTTTCTGTTTCAATCTTGCCGTAAGTATACCTTTAACTTTCTGTTGTACTAAAAATGTAATGTTATCATGTATTTCCATTTTATCCTCTGGTTGAGTGGAAGAGAACGTCCACGGTCTTAACTTTGCCAGAAAAAAATGAAGCGTTATTATTATTATTATTATTATTATTATTATTATTATTATTATTATTATTATTATTATTATTATCATTATTATTATTTATTATTATTATTAATGTTATTGTTATTATTATTATTAATGTTATTGTTATTATTATTATTATTATTATTATTATTATTATTATTATTATTATTATTATTATTATTATTATTATTATTATTATTATGAGGAGGTGGAGAAGAAGAAGAAAACAACTTAATTGAAAAGTCTGATCCCAAAATGTGTTAAAATTTATTTTTATGAAAGGTCTCGGCTAGTTCTTTTTATCCACTGGTCTATGAACTGAGCTAATTTTCAAGTGACATGCACAATAACAACAAATTTTAGACAAGGATTTTCGTTGTTTTGGAAGGAAACAAGCTTAAAATATAATATACAATTCACCGTGAAATTTCAATAAGTCTTATTGCTAATATCAGGTTTTTTTTAATTAGTACTGCATACCATATGACTTATCATACAATTGTAATTAACATTTTAAATCTTGTTACTTACATTTCATTCATTTGGTTATAAACGTTTTCGCCATTTCGGCATCATGAGACAACAAAATTACACCACGATATCTAAATATGAATGCAAGCTTACATTTTTACACAAGTATAATATAATATAATATAATATTAATCTAAATTGCATATTTGACCTTAGTTGAACCTAAGTTATGTAATTCATTTATTAAAATGTACACCTGAATTTGATAAAAACATTATTGCAAGCATTATTTTCGTTATATTTCAATATGAATAATTTCAAATCTTTAAAGTTCCTTAAAACTGAACCTACTCACAATAAAATTGTTCATGTTAAAATTATGTTAAATTAATTTAAAAAAAAAACATTTTATGTCTAGGCCTATGCTTATACGTAACATAGATTATTGATGTTCCACATACAGTATATTGTACCACACTCACAAGGTATCTCTCTCCTGTACAATAAAACTGGAACAGACGGAAGAATCCGATGAATAAAGTTTACTTTTAGAATCTCTTGCCTGCGGAATAAAATTGAAATTGTTTGTGGAAGATATAGAATAAATAGTTTTGTCAATGGATTCCTTGTGCTCCGATTTCCTCTTTGTTTCCAGTTCATTGTTTGTTGTGGCAGAAATACCTCTGTAGTCGGAATATACAGGCCAGGAGCTTCACGCAAAATATCACCACAAGCCAAACTGCCTTTGCTAACGTATTAATGTTGTTTTTAGTTCCTCTGGATTGGCTGCGAGCTATTTGGAGTATTGTAACCGAACGCTGAGGAATCTCCCATCGCAGCAACCCACCGCAGAACTAAAAAAAACTCGCATCCACGTTACATAAATTAACCTATGGTACCAGCAGAGCCAGTCTAAATCCTTGATGTTTTATTCGACAAAGATAGCCATCTACAGTAATAGCTATCTCTGTGTTTTAATTCTATGGATAGGTTTTAAATTCCTCTGGATATATCTACCTCAATACCCTCTTCCCATCCCACATCCACCGCTAGGCGGCAGCAGAAGCGCTGCTGGAACGAGAGAACGATGTTCTAAATTCGAGATCCTACGATTTTGAACATATACACGGGAATGGAATTCCAATTGGGGATTACCCGGCATTCAATTTACTGAAAACCCGTATATTTTTATTCTCTTTTGGAGGCAAGTAGAGGAGAAGGAGAGGGAGCAAGGCAGACGTAGGATTAAGTCCATTGTACCAGCAGATGTAGGACCAATTTTCCTAAAATCCCCCTCTTTTTCATAGTAACGGAGAAGGGGTAAGATCCTTTGCCATATTATTTTATTGCATTATATTCAATGTTGAAACTGGATAGCTAAACCGTGAATACACGAAGAAGGTGTTTTATATTCAAAAGGTTCGTTACGATGTATAAGCAAGTCTTATCCAGAGGATGAACCGAGCATCTCCCTGTCAGACTTGAATTTCGTATGTAATTAGGAAGAGCAAAGAATGAAAATGGATGAAAAGTATACATATATCGATGTTTTCGATATACAAATACACAAATACATTATACCTGTAAATAAATTTGCATACTTAAACTATAACAGCTGGATCGAAAATTTTATTTTTTATTTTACTAGGTTATTTTACGACGCTTTATCAACAGCTTAGATTATTTAGCGTCTGAATGAGATGAAGGTGATAATGCCGGTGAAATGATTCCCGGGTCCAGCACCGAAAATTACCCAGCATTTGCTCATATTGGGTTGAGGGAAACCCCGGAAAAAACCTCAACTAGGTAACTTGTCCCGACCGGGAACCGAACCCGACCACCTGGTTTTGCGGCCAGATGTGTTAGCCGTTACTTCACAGGTGTGAACTTAATCGAAAATGTAGTGTTATTACAAAGTAAATAACATAGTTGAAAATAAAATTATTTCTGAATAAATTGAGCTGTCAAGATGAATTACAAGGTTATGTAATGTGGGAAAAAATATGGTTTATTTAACGGCGCTCGCAACTGCCGACGTTATATCAGCGTCGCCGCGCCGGTGTGCCGGAATTTTGTCCCGCAGGAGTTCTTTTACCTGTCATTAAATCTACTGACATGAGCCTGTCGCATTTAAGCACACTTAAATGCCATCGACCTGGGCCAGGAACGAACCCGCAACCTCGAGCACAGAAGGCCAGCGCTATACCAACTGCGCTAACGAGGCCGACTGTAATGTGTGGAGAACGGAATCAAAATCTGACCGATTGTATGTGCATAGGTTCAAACTGCTCATCATTTTACTACTGTTATGAGTAGTATATTCAACCACTCGAAGGACACTGCATACGAATACAAAGGCATCTCTCGAGTTAATTCGACCTGTGTTTCGTCTAAATTTAACTCCAGTTACAATTTTATTAAAAGCTGTTTCATTTTTGTTTAGACTAGCCTGAATCTCTCATTAAATTAATGTGTACTTTCCATGTCAGAACAAACAACTCTAATGGCCTAGTGCACCGACCTAGATTAATTTCGGCAGTGTTGTAAAGACTACTAAAGTTTGCGGTATTAAAACTGCGTATTTTTGGTAAAGAATAATTAACTAATGTTAATTGTAAAGACTACTAAAGTTTGCGGTATTAAAACTGCTTGTAGGGTACACCGAACTTAACGATTACTGTGTCATTGGCGTTAGCTGGCAATTGAACTTCTGAACCAATAGATTTCTCCGCTGTTATGTAAAAGTGAACGCATCTCAGTCTGTGCGTTTGTCGATTTGCTAGGCTCGCAATACGAAACCTTTGATATTGTTATTAAATTGGAGTCATTGAAGGAGAGACAGAGAACAGCAAATTTTGCGATGTATGAAGTGGAATTAGTTTGTAGAGAGTTTATGTAAATACAAAGACATAATTTCCTTACAAATATTAAGTTTGATTACTCAATGAAATAATGTGGAGTGGTGTTCAGTGTATAATGATTCTTTTCTTCAACTTCCGTGGAGTATTTGTATGCTACATAGGCCTACCTTTTGTAGAAATACAAGTAATAGTAATTAAAAGTTTTCAAGTATATCTAATAATACTTCAATAATTATTTGTAACGTAAAAATAATGTAATTGGTTATATCTAACTGTTATATTAGTTTCAAGTAAAAATGCAATTTTGTATACGTTGAAACCTCGTTTTACGAAGCAGGTAGGTTATGTTTAGTAATCAGCTGACTTTCCTTATATGGACAGTTATCGAAGGGGTTGCAAGGAAGATAGTTTTTATGTCTTGCTCGAAGCAGGTAGCAGTAGTGGCTGTCTTTTTATGAAGTAGGGTGTTCCAATGCAAACTTCACTATGCTTAAAGGTAAAGAAATTCATATTCTCTTAATCAAAAATATTGAAGCGAAATAAACAAATGTGTGTTAATAAACAATAAGTTTAATTGAGAATATAATATTTTTATATAAAAACAAATTTAGCGACGTGGTAAAAGGTGTATATAGATATCAATAACTTAGGCATGTGAATGGAAACTTAAAAGATCATTTTTGTCTTTAAGTGCGGGTTTCAGTGCAAATAAAAAAACATTTTCTAACCTTATTCTTAGCAATAAAATTTTAAAACAAGGTATAATGGCGGTACCCATACAACAGTCTACATTTCTTGTTCTCGTGTTTCTTTGGGTGTCCCAATTTTTTTAATCGCGTTGGCCTTCATGTCGATTTAGATAATCTATATATAGGCCTAGCATTTCATTTTCAAAATTGTCATTGTTGAATATTTCCGCCATCTTGTGATATTTCAGAGTAAAGAACTGTTGTTAACTAACTTAATTGATTATCGATCACCAATTAAAGTTTACACCAAATTTTAACAATCATTATCATTTGTGCAATGTATTTTTGATAACAAGTGCTATCAGTTAATGGTTGTTAAATCTTAAACGTGTAATACCCGCAGCGATGGGGGTTTGAAATGTTCCTAGCTTGAGAGTTAGCGCAATAGATCGTAACGGGTCGCAGAGCTGGGCTATAGTGCCCCCTCTTAAATTCCATTCCATTCCGACATTTCACTCGTGACTTTTAACGCATGGGTATATTTGACAACTTTATTTATTCTTTCTTCAGCTAAATGAAATTAATGTTACTTCTGCGTTACCTATGCAATTACCGTAAATCAGTTATTGATTAGTTAACGTTTTGGAAAGGATTCCTCTTGGGAGTTGAAATAAAACCATTTCACTGCACTATGTAAAACTTATTGGCAATAGCAGCAGTAGCTTGAGAGTTAGCGCAATAGATCGTAACGGGTCACAGTGCTGGGCTATAGTGCCCCCTCTTAAATTCCATTCCATTCCGACATTTCACTCGTGACTTTTAACGCATGGGTATATTATGACAACTTTATTTATTCTTTCTTCAGCTAATAGTTATGAAATTAATGTTACTTCTGCGTTACCTATGCAATTAGTTTCCCTGTAAATCAGTTATTGATTAGTTAACGTTTTGGAAAGTTAATATTTTTTTCAGATTCCTCTTGGGAGTTGAAATAAAACCATTTCACTTCACTATGTAAAACTTATTGGCAGTAGCAGCAGTATTAGTAGTAGCAGTAGTGACAGCAGTAGCAGTATTAGTTGTCATAGCACTAGCAGTAGTTGTAGTGATAGTAGCAGTAGTAATGATAGTAGTAGAATTATTTAATTTAACGTTGCTTTCAACGGCATAGTTTGTAGTCAACGGCGTAACTCAGTCGGCTGAAGCACTTGTCTGCCGATCCAGAGTTGCACTCGGGCGCGTGTTCGATTCTCGATTGACTGATTACCTAGTTGGGTTTTTTCCGATGTTTTCCCCAACCGTAATTCGAATGTCAGGTAACCTATGTGGAATTCTCGGCCTCATCTCACCAAATACCATCTCGCTATCACCAATCCCAATGACGCTAAATAATCTAGTAGTCGTTAAATAATCTAATAAAAATGCAGTACAGTTTATTCAGCGTCGAAATTTAAGGTGGGTGAGGAATGGCCAACAAATTTTGTCCGAAGCCCTCTGTCGTTATTTTCCGCTCTGAGTGAGCTATACTCCTGATTTTATAAATTTTTAAATTCCATTCCTTCGATAGAGTTTGAATCCATAAACCTGGTATCCAACAGTTAGCACCGAGGGTGACTAAATGAGACCGAAATTCCTTATACGACCCTATGATTATGCTGTGATTCTGAACGCCTCAAAATAAATATTTAAATTCATATGGTTACATATGTATATATATATTCATTCATTCATTCATTCATTCATTCATTCATTCATTCATTCATTTATGAAGCAAAGCAAACACACACAGTGTACCAGAAATATTTTCAACGCTAAATAAATTAAAGCAATATTTTTTATGAAATTCTCAACATTGAGGAGGGTAAAATCGCAGTTTTTGTATAAATATATTTAAAAGAACATAGGGTTGCAGATAAGAATAGTGTCTTTTGAGGCTGCACTTGGGCATACATTCGAAACCCGTTCTGGCTTTTGTGACTGATGTGATTTGATTTATTTGGTGATTTTCCCCAACTGTACTGAATTTCATGTAATTCATTGGCGAATCCTAGGGTATATGTCGCCAAATAATATAATTTATTTATTTAATCTGGCAGAGCTAGGGTCAATAGGTCTTCTCTTCCACCCAGCCTACAGAATACAGAATATCAGATTATAGAATATAATTACAACAATAGAAATAGAAACAAAATAATTCAATCAATGTTAAAAGAGGATACAATAATATTAACAAAATTTGAGGACCGACTGAGCAGCGCTCGTGTTCGTTCGAAGTTCAGATATATTATTAATATAAGAACAATATATAAAATAAAATAAAATAGGAACTAAAATTAAAATTGCATCTAAAATGAAGTTATATAATATACTTAATATTAATATAGAGAAGAAAAATATCATACGTGAATAAAGTAAGACAATTTATGAAACATATATATTCCGAAAATTATAGAATACAAATATAATATAAGCTAATTAATTCATACACATAGGTTATAAGTTTATTTAATCAAATTGTAGACATTAACACGTTTCTAATTTTCTTGTTATACTGTATGTTAATGGGTTACATGTTAAAAGTTCTGGGTATAATTTAGCTAAAGAATTATAGCCTACAACCGAGGCCAAAATTAATGCTGTGCTTTAGACCAGCAGATGTGAAACATTTAGGTTCTACTAATGTTGAATTATTATTATTTCGTCTTTTCGCCAGACTCTAATTCTAATTGAAATACAATTGGCTTACAGTAGTACCAAAAATATTACTTGTAATAGATGACCTCAGACTAGTTAATGACAGGGTTTTGTGGAGCATAAGAACAGATAAAGAATTGCTGAATTTGTTCCTAGATGTGAATCTAGCCACACTAATTAAGAACAGACGTTTGAAATGACTCATACAAGTCCATAGCATGCAGAATGATAGACACCCGAAGAAATAATTGGGAGATAAACCATTTCTACAACATGAACTGTAGTGCTACGGAGTGAGTGAGTGAGTGAGTGAGTGGAGTGAGTGAGTGAGTGAGTGAGTGAGTGAGTGAGTGATCCTCAGCATTGATACAGCGTCGTTAGATCATTGATTAAATATTAGAACGATATGTTACTTTTATATTCTACTTTAAGTTGAGAGTGAAAGTACGATTGCAGTATCACGCTCGGAGAGCTGGCAGTAATCCATCGGAAAACAAGGCACCGCTTGACGACAGCGACATCGAGATCGCTGCATAACGGGACGTATAATACTGTATATCAATACAGAGACGAGACGCCCTGTGTATACTAATAGTAAAATTTTATAAAACTAAAAATAAGTAAGACCATAAGAAAATGTATGCAGTTGAAGTGGAGAAACAAACATTCACTGTGGCTTAAAAATATATTTTCTAAATTATATTCTATTTTTACAGGAGTAGAAGAAATGGTGTTATTAACGTAGTGAAATTAAACTACGTAGTAGGTTATATTAAATCGCAGTACTGGATTAAAATGTAGTTGACATTTGTAGAATATGTTCGTAACAAAATGGAAGGTTAAAATTTCAGAGTTTTAGTCAGTAACCGTTATTACTGGCGACGGCCTCGATCTCATCACACGCCGAGTGCCCCCATCCACCGCACAAACCCTGTTATTGCGTCCGTCTTCAAAATTAATTCAGCCAAACTTTCCTTCTGTTCCAATAATTAAATTATAATTCAGTTGACAAACATAAAGTCTTGCTGAGTACCACGTCTTTGACTCTTGATGCAGTCAAAATAAAGTAGGCTATATCACAGAACTGCATTAATTACTACAGTGTTGTTCTTCCACTTTTTCTCATTGTCTTATAAATTTCAGGATTTAATTAGATTATGCTCCGTACTGTTTCTCTTTCTCCTCACATTTCTTTACTCTACTCATATTTTCTTCTTTTTCCTCTATATCACCATTTCCTCGTATTTCTGTTTTCAATATTCCATTCTTTTTTCTTTGTCTTTATCTTACATTTTTTCCCTTTTCTCGCCCTTTTCCATTTTCTATTTGTATCTCTTTTCCCACCTTGTTCATCTGCGTATGCTCTTTATACTCTTTGTTCTTGTTCTTTTAATCTGTATATTTATTATACTCTACTCTTTACTCTCATTCGTTATTATTATCATCTTCCTCTTCCATATTATTCTTCTTTTTTATCCATATTTTCTTCTGAGTTTTCTTTCTTTTCTGTGCCCTATTTCTCTTTCTTTTTATCTGTCTGCTAGTAATATTATTCTTATTCTTTACTAGAGTCGACGACAATTCGGAAGGCGGTAGTCTGCTAGCGTTTGCGTCGAGAGAGACAGATAGAGAGGGCAAGGCAGCGTACAACATTGCTACATCGTACTTCACGAGCACGTGTAATACAAATAGTGCAGGAGAGAATTTAAATTATCAAAACACAATAATGATCTTAGCCGTTGATTACTGTAAGCATGACACCAAACATAAACTCTTTCCTTCATCAGCAATATTCTTTGCGCGGTTCTCAATCCCACACCACATGCTTCTACAGTCGTTTTTGCACGTTGGCAACGTTGCATCAGCATCAAGATGGCCGGCAGTGTTCTGCTCGTCAACGCTTTTAAAATAATTATACACCTTAAACACTATTTTTCGCGCCTGCCTGTGCAATACTTGTCTTTTTACAGTCTCTTCTTCCATTTGTTTATCTTACACACACACACACACACACACACACACAGTAAAATAAAATGTTAGTTTTACTTGTTAAATGTATTGAAACACTCACACGTGAACAAACGAACTCGGAAAGTACTTGTTACAGACTGATTCCGATTGGTCCTACTGTACAAGCTTATGATGTCACATACCAGAAATGCTACGGTGCATATAGCAGCCGACCGCCTTCCGAACTGCCGTCTAGTCTAATGGGTGTCTGATTTAAGAGTAGACTTTTTGCCCACTTCGTCATGGCCTTGGTGACGGTAAGCATTGCGCTGTTGAGCGGTTAAGCAATTCCGTTTTTGCGGACACTAAAATCTACACTCACTAACCTTAATTTAAAGTTTAGTCTCGGAATGCTACCCCTCTGCCAAGATGCACACCTCATATAGTTTTAAAATTTTGGTATATGACCACGGCGAAGTTAGAGATATTAAGACTACGGTGTGTGCAAATTTTCAGCTCAATCGGACTTCCATAGTTTCGAAGTTAATTATATTTTAATTGTGAAAATTAGTGTTAAAATCAAAATGTTCCATTTGAATAGAGCAAGTTGATATATTTTTAATATGAACCCTGATTTACGGGCAGTAGGCCTATTTTAAAGTTGAGAAATTCATTAACTTCGAAACTAGGAGTCTGAGCTCAAAATTTAATCTCTCTAACAAACAGTTAAAATTGAAGTAAATGGAATTAAAATTGTAAAAATTTCAGTCCTAGTTTCATAATTACACCGCCTTATCGAAAACTAACTTTTATATAAAAGAATAAATAAAAGTCATGCATCTTAATGCGGTCGTGTATAATTTATCTAGCTTTAAATGAAAATAGTACTTATCCTTTATTTTCTGCGTCATATATGAAATGAGAAATGTGTCCTTAATGGCTCCTCGGTGATTTATTACCGCATTTAGATGGCCGTTATTTTTCAATCTTGGAATGTGTTGATATCAAATTCTCTCCTGTTTCACGACAGGTTAAGTCTTGTAGAGAGTGTAAGGGCATTCCTGGCTTTGAAGAGGCGATAGGAGCAATATCAAATGTACTAGTATCTATTTTCTTATTTTATTTGGCCAAAATCAATATTTTCATGACATTTTATCTGATTTATAAAGTTTTTATAACTCCTAGTCACGCGCGGTATTCTGAGAATATTTTCCTTTCATTTATTTTTTAAAGTACAAAAATTCCTAATTTATTTTTTATTTTGGGTCGAATTTTTCCAATAGAAATTTGATTTAATTCTCCAACAGAACCAATATTAACTGATAACGTAGTGTAAGACGTTATGTCTTGGACTAGTTTTACGGAATAAGAGCTGATTGGAGTCTTCATGAAAAAAAGAAATTTTCTTACGAAATATCGGCTAGTGTATGAGACCGATACTCGCACAGCATTGTGATAAATTTGGAGAGCTATGAGGAGTAGCAAAATCTGGTTCTGCAAATCAGGTACGACGGCTGGGGATCATCGTGCCGATCACATGTTACCTCTGTACTGATTTGGATGATCATTCACCTTTGTTGAGGCACGTGGACGTGCGGAAAACATTTATCCTCTGTTGACTGTCGCGCGCAATTATTATTATTATTATTATTATTATTATTATTATTATTATTATTATTATTATTATTATTATTATTATTTCAGTTTTCAGAAAAACCAGTAAACATTTTATTCAAAATATAATCTCCTACCACTTTTTTCCCGTAAAGTTATTCAGTGTTCTTACATTCTTACAGCGAATGGCGCGATGGCATTAAAATGGTTGGAAATGTTGCTGCTGTACGTGCTGTGCCTGGAAGATCTCAGGACAACCGTTGTAGGCATTGCCACAACGAGGTTGAAACTCTTGCACTCGTCCTGGGATCCTTTCCGCATGGCGAAGCTCTGCGAAACGCTAGACACCACCAAGTACGATCAATTAAAGCCACTGCCCTTAAAGATGCCGATTACAACACCTTTGAAGAAGTACATGGTCTCTCCGCCACTGGCAGTACACGGCGCATAGATATAATAGCTTTCAAGGAATCTACAATATCTGGATACATAATTGATCCCACTGTCCGTTTCGAAGCGATCTACAAAAACAACCCTGTAGTAGCTCCTGTCCTCAGGAATCTCATCTCGACAGATTCTATTTTATCCATATCAACTTTGTTTATAGCCAATTTTACAACTGTTATTATCTGGCTAATGTCATCACCATATCGAACTTCAAATTACTTCTTTCAAATATATCTTAGTTCCATATTTAATCGTTGTACTTACAGGCCAGTTACTTTATGGTGACAGCTCTGGCCTGGCGACGCAGTGGTTTGGACGAGTTCACTGTTTGTTCACTGTCTTCCTCTGGCTGCGCTAGCGTTCACATTCGGGAACGTTAGTATGGGCGTACAGTCGCGCTAAGATCTTACTACACCACCACTGTCTTGTAATATTGCAATTTAGTGTGTTTGTTACGTACATTTCATTTAGTTACTTAAATAGTTGTAGTGCTTCTGTTTTGTATTATTTAGTATGTAGTATTTATTGTCTAGATTCATTGCTATTTTCTGTTTGTGAAAATGCTGCCTGTTAGAAGCAAACTGAAAGGTCGGGTATTGCATTCGCAGTCGCGAGAAGTCGTGAGCAACGTGTAGCGCTTTATGAAGATAGCGCCGGAAGAAAAAACGTAACAAATGTTGGAAAACTTGTAGCAGAGTTTACTGCTGTGTCTGAGAGCTGTGTTAGCCAAATAATAAGGAAGACTAAAGTCATTGATAATCGGCGCCAAAATCAACTGTGGACAACTTTGATGAACAATTTTTCCTCGAAATTATTCAAATCAATTTTACAGGGAGTTATACCTGAAAGTTTGATTTGCAACTTTAATGAAGCTGTCATAAGACAAACCAAAGCACGAGTTCTTTATTTCACAGAAATAGCGGCCCACACTTAAATATATATATATATATATATATATATATATATATATATATTATTGAAATTGAAAGACTGTCGACTTTCAGAGAGGTATCTCGACTTTGAGGAAAGTTATTTTGAAATTAGGATTTCATTGAAAGAAAAACACAAAATAATCGCCAAATTCTGGTCGAGCATCACAGCATTAGGGCCAAAAGTTTGCAGTATTTGAGGAAAATAAAGAAGTACAGAGAAGAAGACCGCTCCATCTTTTACATTGTTGTTGTTGATGATGATGATGATGATGATGATGATGATGATGATGGTGGGAAAGATAACAGTGAAGGACTGATGAACATTACCGATATTTCCGCATGAGTATATTTCATTGTTAATTAATAATTAACTGTTAAATATAGTGATTCGATTACTGCTCAGTGTATTTCCACATTAGTGTTTATTAGTGATTATTGTTCCGAACTGCTACTCATTGTATTTCCACATTGGTTTACTTCTTTATTGTTTATTATTGTTCCCAACTCCTGCTAATTGTATTTCCATTAGTTTACTACTTTAGTGTTTATTAGTGACTATTGTTCCGAACTCCTGCTAATTGTATTTCCATTAGTTTACTACTTTAGTGTTTATTAGTGATTATTGTTCCAAACTGCTGCTCATTGTATTTCCACATTAGTTTACTTTTTTGTGTTTATTATTTTACTCCTGCTCATTGTATTTCCATTAGTTTACTACTTTAGTGTTTATTATTATTGTTCCGAACTCCTGCTCATTGTATTTCCATGTTAGTTTACTTCTTTAGTGTTTATTATTGTTCTACTTTAGTGTTTATTAGTGACTTCTTTATTGTTCCGAAACTGCTCATTGTATTTCATGTTAGTTTACTTTTTTGTTTATTATTTGCTCATTGTATTTCCATGTTAGTTTACTTCTTTAGTGTTTATTATTGTTCCGAACTGCTGCTCATTGTATTTCCATGCTAGTTTACTACTTTAGTGTTTATTATTGTTCCGAACTGCTGCTATTGTATTTCCGCTAGTTTACTTCTTTAGTGTTTATTACTGCTGCTCATTGTATTTCCATGCTAGTTTACTTCTTTAGTGTTTATTATTGTTCCGAACTGCTGCTCATTGTATTTCCATGTAGTTTACTTCTTTAGTGTTTATTATTGTTCCGAACTGCTGCTCATTGTATTTCATGCTAGTTTACTTCTTTAGTGTTTATTATTGTTCCGAACTGCTGCTCATTGTATTTCCATGCTAGTTTACTTCTTTAGTGTTTATTATTGTTCCGAACTGCTGCTCATTGTATTTCCATGCTAGTTTACTTCTTTAGTGTTTATTATTGTTCCGAACTGCTGCTCATTGTATTTCCATGCTAGTTTACTTCTTTAGTGTTTATTATTGTTCCGAACTGCTGCTCATTGTATTTCCATGCTAGTTTACTTCTTTAGTGTTTATTATTGTTCCGAACTGCTGCTCATTGTATTTCCATGCTAGTTTACTTCTTTAGTGTTTATTATTGTTCCGAACTGCTGCTCATTGTATTTCCATGCTAGTTTACTTCTTTAGTGTTTATTAGTGTTCCGAACTGCTGCTCATTGTATTTCCATGCTAGTTTACTTCTTTAGTGTTTATTAGTGTTCCGAACTGCTGCTCATTGTATTTCCATGCTAGTTTACTTCTTTAGTGTTTATTATTGTTCCGAACTGCTGCTCATTGTATTTCCATGCTAGTTTATTTCCATGCTAGTTTACTTCTTTAGTGTTTATTATTGTTCCGAACTGCTGCTCATTGTATTTCCATGCTAGTTTACTTCTTTAGTGTTTATTATTGTTCCGAACTGCTGCTCATTGTATTTCCATGCTAGTTTACTTCTTTAGTGTTTATTATTGTTCCGAACTGCTGCTCATTGTATTTCCATGCTAGTTTCTTCTTTAGTGTTTATTATTGTTCCGAACTGCTGCTCATTGTATTTCCATGCTAGTTTACTTCTTTAGTGTTTATTATTGTTCCGAACTGCTGCTCATTGTATTTCCATGCTAGTTTACTTTTTAGTGTTTTTATTGTTGTTTATTATTGTTCCGAACTGCTGCTCATTGTATTTCCATGCTAGTTTACTTCTTTAGTGTTTATTATTGTTCCGAACTGCTGCTCATTGTATTTCCATGCTAGTTTACTTCTTTAGTGTTTATTAGTGTTCCGAACTGCTGCTCATTGTATTTCCATGCTAGTTTACTTCTTTAGTGTTTATTAGTGTTCCGAACTGCTGCTCATTGTATTTCCATGCTAGTTTACTTCTTTAGTGTTTATTAGTGTTCCGAACTGCTGCTCATTGTATTTCCATGCTAGTTTACTTCTTTTAGTGTTTATTAGTGTTCCGAACTGCTGCTCATTGTATTTCCATGCTAGTTTACTTCTTTAGTGTTTATTAGTGTTCCGAACTGCTGCTCATTGTATTTCCATGCTTTATGTTTATTAGTTTACTTCTTTAGTGTTTATTAGTGTTTATTAGTGTTCCGAACTGCTGCTCATTGTATTTCCATGCTAGTTTACTTCTTTAGTGTTTATTAGTGTTCCGAACTGCTGCTCATTGTATTTCCATGCTAGTTTACTTTTTAGTGTTTATTAGTGTTCCGAACTGCTGCTCATTGTATTTCCATGCTAGTTTACTTCTTTAGTGTTTATTAGTGTGTTCTCAACATGCTGCTCTGCTCATTTATTTATGCTAGTTTCCCGAATGCTAGTTTACTTCTTTAGTGTTTATTAGTGTGAACTGCTGCTCATTGTACTTCCATGTTAGTTTACTTCTTTAGTGTTTATTAGTGACTATTGTTCCGGAGTATGAAGTGAAGACAGTGACAGGAGCTCAAAATTATGCAGACTCTGCAACGCGAGACTTCATTTCTAATATGACTGTATTCCCTCCTCCATTCGCTCCGTCTCGGGTCGGTCTCCCCACAGTCGAACCTTCTCCTCTCTCGCGTCGACGATCTGTCACCATAAAGTAACTGGGCTGTACTTGTCTAAATGTAGAATTTAAAGATAGTAATGTGACGCAAAATTAGGTGACGTTTTATTTCTTTCATAAATATAATCTCTTACATATGACACTTTTGCAATGAAAGCCATTGCTTAATATTTTTAATGAGAATTAATTTATGTTGTGTGGTAGTTCATTGCAATTTGCAATCCAGCACCTGAGAAAACGAATTCTGCCTGATAACAAAATGAAATTCTTGGGAGGAAGTGAATCTTTAGTTATGGCCATTTTCTCTTGAAGTCTTTTGTTATGGTTGTGGAAGTTATATATGTACATAAATCTATAATTATTATTCTATGAGATTTCAAACTTACATAGTTATTTTAGTTCAAAAACAAACATCTTAGATTATCAGATGCTCCTTAAAAGAATTACAGTCTGTGATATTACAGACTTATTTGCTTGTTTAATTTTTAGGAAACTTTTCCCAACACGACGGATCACATACTGATCAGTGATGCTTATCCATCCCAAACAATTAAAATACATTTATTAATTCATTTGTTTATTTGTTTATTTATTTATTTGTTCGTTGTTTGTTTACGTGTTTATTTAATTACTTATTTACCTCTCATTTATTTATTTTTTTTATTTATGTATTTACTTGTTTGTTTATATATGTGTATTTAAATAACATGATAAAGTAAAGAATATTATGTATACTGAGAAGATAGTTTCTTCAGAACATACATTATATCAGCAAAATAAGCAATATCTGATATAACTTACTATTTTCGGTCTAGCCACGTATAACCAAACCAGTAGAACTGGCTACCCTTCTAGTCTTTGGCAGTCCTCTTATGGTGATGATGGAATCTGTAAATTTAGTTTAAAAACGTATAAGGTGATACATTTTAATACATGGTTGATGCAGCTTCAGACACTTCGGGTGTACTATCAGTAGTAACAAGAGCTGCTATCAAGAAGTCAGAAGGAGGAAAGAAAGACAAAGGAAGCTCTCAATATAAAAGGAGCTTCTTCTTCTGCGGACCTCTATAAAATTAACTAATGGGAAGACTAGTGAAGTGCTTTGTGTGAAGTGCGGCATTGTATGAGACAGAAACATGGACATTACGATGAAGTGAATAAAAAAACTAGAAGCATTTGAAATATGGATATGCAGAAGAATAGAGCGTGTGAAATGGACAGAGAAAATAGAAAATGAAAGAAATAGTGGGTGAAAAATGATGCTGAAACTGATCGACAGAAAAGAAATTGCCTGGTTCACTGGTTGAGAAGAAACTGCCCACTGCAGGATGCACTGGAAGGACTGGTGAACGGGAGAATAAGATATCGGATTGAAAATAACGTGAATTTATATGAGTCATTTGCGCAGACTAAAAGGAAGGCAGAAAACATGAAAGATTAGAGAATGATGAGTTTGCAGAAATCTATGAATGAATGAATATTGTTGAAAAATCAGAAGTAGTCTTCACAATTTTCATGTGCGATAATTTAATAGTTTAGTTATTAAATTTAGTAATTTATCGATTATCTTTGTTTCATTACTTTTTTGCTCACTTTAACTCCATTTACTCTGTAATTCCGACAGACATGGCTGCTGCATTTGTAACGTTTGCTTTGCTGCGAAACTTCTCGCCAGAGAGTAGAATAAATTTCGGTCGATTTTTCCATTATGTTGGTGGCAGACTGGGCGTTAGTACTTGCTAGTTGAGAGCTGGCCGGGACATTCTGTATAATAAAACATTCATATAATCGACCTGCTATAAAAGCTTAATGCTCTGTACAGACACAGGCTTACTGAGTTGGACGATCTGGTAGATATGGGTGTCGATTAAAAACGAAAGATATAACGAACAACACTCCAACTCGCCCTCGTACAGTTCATCTCCTTTTATAACAAATAATAAACACAGAAACAAATTATGTGTACAGTTTTCACTTCTTGTCTTCATTTATCACTTAATGTTACAACTTCAGCGCGTCCTTCTGTTTTATATTCAGTGATTTTCTCTTTTCCATTTCATACTTTCTCTTATACCCATTTTCTTAGTTCTTTTCGGTCCTTCTATTATTGTTTCTCTGTTATTTTCCTTGCAGTATTTTAATTCGTTTATTATTTTCCATTACTTTAATTATTCTATTCCAATTTCCTTCCTTCTTTTCATCGCCCATCCTTCATTACATAGATAACACTTTTATTTTCTTTGTACCTTCGTCCCTTTCATTGTTTATATTTCCTGTCTTCTTTTTTAGTAATTTTTCTTCCTTTTCGTTTCTTCACTACTTCATTCAATATTTCCTTCGTCTAGTCATACTCTCCTTTCTTATTTCTCTAAATCAACCTGTATTTTTTTCTAAGTTTTTCTTTTTTGTTTCTTTAATTTCATTATGAGATTTTTCCTTTTAACCTCTTATCTTTTCACTTCTTTTTCCTTTAATTTTACTATAAGTTCTATTCTTTTTGTCTCTCTTAACTTTCTATTTCTCCTTCTTTTCGTGTTACTTCAATATAATTCATTTTTTTATTTTTATTTTTCCTGTCCTCTATCTTTAATTTATTTTACATTAAGATCTTTCCTTTGCCTTTTTACCTTTCCTTCGTTCTGTCGTTGACGTTACTTTAAAATCTTTCCTTTTATCTCTCATCTTACCATCCTTCTTCCTTAATTTTACTTTAGGACTTTTCCTTATTGTTGTTCTTTATCTTTTCTTCGTTCTGTTATTATTACTCGGCCAAGGCCAGTGGAGTCCTGCAGCCCGGAGCCGTGGCGCTACTGCTCCTGCATTCGTAATACCGCACCGCGATAGTTCACATTACGCCCGCGACTCTACTCGCCTTGGTCGAGTAATGAAGTCTTCCCTTTCGTCTTTCCTATCTTACCACTCTTCTTCCTTTAATTTTATTTTAGGACCTTTCCTTATTTGTTGTTTCTTATCTTTCCTTCATTCTGTTGTTAAAATCTTTCCTTTTCGTGCCTTTTATTAATATTTTACTTTAGGATCTTTCCTTATTCTTTTTTATCTTTTCTTTGGTCTGTATTTAATTTTACTTGATTTTATTTTTACTCTTCCATCCTTCTTTTTCTTTAATGTTACTTTAACAACTTTCCTTATTGTGTCTTGCCTTATTTTTTTCTTCCTTTAATTTTACTTAAGAATTTTCCTTATTGCCGTTTTACCTTTCCTTCGTTTTGTTTTTAATCTTACTCAAGATCTTACGTTTTTGTCTCTCTTGTCTTTCTATTTTCTTTCTTTAATCTTGCCTCAGTACATGCTCTTCTTGTTTTTATCGTTCCTTCTTTTAATTTTGCTTCAGCATCTTTCCTTATTTTTAGCTTTATCTTTCTTCCGTTCTGTCGTTAATTTTACGTAGAGATTTTTTATTTGTTTCTCTGTTATATTTATTTTTTATGTTCCTTTAAGACCATTTTCTACTGCATTTTATCCCTCCTTTATTATTACTTCAATTTTATCTTAAAGTATTTTTGTCTTTCTTTCGTTCGGTCATTGAGATGTTTCCATTTGTCTTTCTTTTTATTTCCTTAATGCACTTTTATCTTTTCTTCCTTCTGCCTTCAATTTTACTTTAAGCTCTTTCATTTTCTCCCTTTTAATTTACCATTCCTTTTATTTCAAGTTTACTTTATGATCTTTCTTTATAGTAGTATATCTCTCCTTTCTGCTTCCCTTAACTTTTTACTTAATATCTTTCCTTACTGTCTCTTTTATATTTAGTTTCTTCTGTCTTTAATTTTACTTTATGATATTGCCTTAATATATTTCCTATTCTTACATTCTTCTTCATTTAATTTTACTTTAAAGGGTTAGGTACAGCTTACAGCAGTAAAATTTTGGAAATAATCAACATTTTTTTCCTCCATTCCTGTATCCTGTACAATAATGAAAATTAGTATGTGTAAAACACTTGCTTCTGCTATAAAAAAAAAATATTTTTTACGATTAAAAAAATATTTACATTTCTTTTTCCAAATTCAGTTCACTGTGCAGTGATGAAACCTTTCCACATAACTAAAAATTATCCAACATTCTGTGATGATATTTTTTTTGTGTGTATTTACGCATGTCATATCTACAATATAATGCAAGATCACTTCTACACTTCTGATAGATTGTCTGATAAAAATTAATTCATTAAAAAGTGGTCAAATATCAGTATTTTCTTCTAACATAAAATAAACAAACATTATTTTTTAAGGAATATAGTTGAAAGAGCATGATATTGCAAACATGAGTTTCAGCAATAAAATAAAAAAGAGAGAGAACATGAACAAGTTAACAAAATTATGAGTTATGAGGGAAACGCTTCATCACTGCACACTGAACTGCCACCATTATGAATTCTGGAAAAAAATTTAATCGTAAACATATTTTTTCCGTATAGCAGAAGGACAGTGTCTTACACATACCAATTTTCATTATTGTGCAGGAGACAGTAATGGAGGAAAAGAATGTTGAATATTTAAAAAAATTTACTGTTGTAAGCTGTACCCAAACTCTTAAGATATTTTCTTATTGTATTGCTATCTTTCATTTCTTATTTCTTGAATCTTACTTTAGGAGCTTTCCTACTTTGCTTTTATATCTGTCCATTTTCTTCCTTTAATTTACCTTAAATTATTTTCCAGCTAACCTTTCTATCCATCCTTTCTTTTTTAATTTCTCTTTAAGCTCCCTCTGTCCGCTCTTTCATTTTTCTTCTTTTCTGTCTCATTTTATCTTTTTCGTTTCATTATTTATTTATTTCCTTATGTATTTAATTATTTCTTTCTTCCTGTTTTTATTCTACCGTTTCCTTCACTTTACTTTCCAGTTTTCTTTTACTTTATCGTTTTAGGTTTACTTATTTCTTTCTTTTTATCCAGCTACTGTTTTCCTTCCAATATTCACTTATTCAATTTCCTCAATTTTTTCTCTTTTCTTTTGCTTATTGACTTCTATCTCGCTTTCTTCCTTTATTTATTATCTTCTACCTATTATTTTTCACATTCCTTTTTTTTTTTATTGTCTTCTCAAATTTATTTTTATAATTAATCTCTTCTTTAATTTCTTTAGTGTACCCCCACCTTTTTGTGTACTCTTTTTTTTCTTTTGTCATCATTATTCTCTTGATAAATTGAGATCTAATAACATGTTCCCATTATCAAGAGTATATAATGATATGATATAATATATGATATATTTATTCCGCCAGCTTACATCGGTCGTGGTGGTCCTTCACCAAGAGGATATATATTATCCTTCAATTTAGTCGAGGAATATTATGCATACAAGTGGTATCTAGGGTTAAGATATGGTATTATAATTACTTTAAAGAAGCATTGAATAGACATGAATATCTCACATTTTAGTTCTTTCACTGTCTCTCTCAAACTGAATGTATAATGTTTTTCGTAGATCTGAATGTCTTTATCTGAAAGTGTGTATGCAATGTTCTTTCTTTCCTTGTTTCATACCTTTTTTCTTTCCTTATATTCTTTGGGATTTATCTGTGATTCTTTTCCTTTTTTTTCTTTTTTATTTTATACTGTGTATTTTTCTTACGTTCATTTCTCACTGATAAAATATTAAGTTATTTAGATTAAATAAATAATGACTTCACTGTGTTGACATTTTAAACTATAATAATGTTATTATATCTGATTGAATAGTTTCGATAATATTTCCATCATCTTCTGACTCGTAGTTCAGGATTCAGGATCAGGATTCATAAAATGATAGAAGTAACATCTAATCTAGTCAACCAGATACGGTATACTAACACAATAACTTAAAATGTGACACAGTGAAATCGTTACATATTTAAAACTTAATAGTTCATCAGTGATTATAGAAGTGTTTAAATAGTGTAATGAAGAATGAAGTATTATATTATTTATTTTTTAATATTACACCGCTTTCTCATTTGTTAGTTTATTTATCATATTGTTTACAGTATTTTTCAAACAATATCCATATAAAATGACACTACCTAGCGCTGTTGATATGACGTATTTTGCAACTCTTCTTCAATACTGAAACAAACATTGAGATGAGGTTGGCAGGATAAATAAGAATTCACTGAAAATTCCTGAAATTCTACTTTGTACAGTAAAATTTTATTATTCACTTACATTTCAAACCGGGTATTATTTTTTTCTTACTCTATTCTCACCACACTTAATCAAATATGGTGCTCCCATTGTGTTCCGATTGGTGGAAAATTCAAATTCCTGGCAGTAATGACGAGACCTCTCTTGAATAGAAGGTACTGAGAATTGTAGGAATTCTGATGATAGGAAAAACAAGAATATCTCAGGTGAACCTATTCCACCAAAATTTCTAACTTTGTCACACCGCAACTTTGAGTTTGTTTTCAAGATATAGAAAGCAAATGCTCTGCCTTATGGATTAGCAATAATCAGAGCCTTTGTATTTATAATGCAAAGTTGATAATTATCATTATTGAATTAATATACAGAGTGTTTCCAGGGGGTTAGTGTTACAAACTTTCAGGGATGATGGGGAAGGCACATGTATCAATTTGAGATAAGGAACCCTGGTCCGAAATGACTGAGTCGAAAGTTACAAGCAAAAATAGTTGTGTGGAAATGAAATAATTTTATTCCTCTGTACACCTTATTTATGTGTATCTTACACATACTGTATTCATCTGTCGTTGTTTACGTTGTCTACTTACACTATTCCATTCAGTGCGCTGTCTGAGGGGTGGGGACAGGAAACTATAATAAAGCAATGCAAATGGCGTAATGTGTAAAGGACATGGTCTGTCCTGATACGCAAGTCTGTAGTCAGGAATGTATGTGTACAAGTTGCAGTGTCCAGTCGATCAGTCCTAGTGAAATGGAGGCGTACACAAGACCGAATATGCAGACAAGATTTCCGAATACGCATGAGCCAATGGGAACAGTAGACAAGCTCACAGATTGTATCGGGACAAGTACCCACGTAGGAGACATCCGACCCATACCATCTTTCCACGACTGTTCCAAAGGTTAGGAAGGAGCACGTGGTGCCAAATTACAATTCCATTTCCACACAACTACTTTTGCTTATAACTTTGATTCAGACATTTCCGGACCGGGTTTCTTATCTCAAATTGACACATGTGCCCTTCCCAATCATCTCTGAAAGTTTGTAAAACTAGCCCGGAAACATCCTGTATATTAATAGTTAGGTGGTAGTCATCATCGTCATAATCATCATCAACACTTCATGGATTAGGAGAGTCTATCCATCTCCCTGGGACGTCCAAGATCTCTTCTTCCATTTAGTTTGTATTTAAAATTCTGTGGAAGATATTCTTATCCTAAGCTGAGTCGTAAGCAGACACAAACGAGCCATCTTGCAGTTGCTAGATGGCAGTATAGTGAAATTGATAAAAGTTGTCTTGAAGTCCATCAGGCTGATCAATCTGTTATTTGTGATCAGGAATAATACGTAGAAAATCAATAAATTTAAGCAGACGCTCAAGTAAGGAGGGGAAATATGTTGAAGTTCCAACTTAATACCTAACTAATTCACAATTCATTTTTGATATGGTCAGCTAAGCCAATATTAATGTTGCTTTATATCAATATATTAAAATGTCTCAATCTTATGGCTTAACGCAAAATATAAAACAAATTGCTCAGTGTTTTATATATTTACATTTGTTGTATTATTCTACTAACGTTTTCACCCTCCTAGGGGCATCATCAGGTACAATATTGTTTACAATATCAAATGTCTGAAATCAATTACAAAAATATGACCACATGTTCAAAAGAGTGCATTATAATAGAATAATAGTATGTGTGTAGATTATCAAACATTGTATAAAATTAAACAAAATGCAAATGAACATACAAAATTTATACATTAAGGCATAATCTGGGTCAAATTATATCAAATTCACAGGCTTAAATGGCTATAAATTGTGTATTATGTTCATAGTATAAAGAGTGCAATATGTTTTGTTGTAATATAATGCCTTAAAACATGAAATATTAAAGTTGAATCATAGTGAAACATTAATAACATAATAAGCTACCGTAGAGAACTGTTAACTATCTCATTTTATAGACATATTTGCTTAAAGCAAATGATCTTTCATTACTAAAATGTTGTCGTTACCAAAAAATTTGCCTTTTTGACAATGGAGGCTATGGTGGCTATTCTCTTTTTATGATGTCATTCCATAAGTTGAGAATGGCCAACCTGATATACAGGCTGGAAGAGAAATGGCCTTGCAAATTTCCAGGGAGAATAGCTAATGTTATATGTAACAAAAAACTATAATATCATGCGGGTGGAAAGTTCATATTTTCTTCAGAAAAATTTTTTTCAAATGTTTCACAGTCTTTTTATTCGGTATCTATTGCAAGTAGGATCGTGATTTTTGTCCATATCGATGACGAATCTAATCTATACCAATAATATATCTGTAGCCGAAATTTTCTGGTAATTTTCGATTTTCCAAAAACAATTGGTCCTAACATATATAATTAACCATCCTGAAACCGAAAATCGCTGTTTTGAAATTTTGTCTGTCTGTCTGTCTGCCTGCATGTTTGTTACCTTTTCACGCGCTAATGGCTGAACGGATTTCGATGAAAATTGGAATATAAATTAAGTTCGTTGTAATTTAGATTTTAGGCTATATGGCATTCAAAATACATTATTTAAAAGGGGGTTATAAGGGGACCTGAATTAAATAAATCGAAATATCGCTTATTATTGATTTTTGTGAAAAATGTTACATAACAAACATTTCTTTAAACCTCATTTCCGATAAGTTTTATTCTTTGAAAAATTTTGATAGGACTGATATTTAATGAGATAAATGAGTTTTAAAATTAAAATAACTGCCATCTAAGACGGTGTAACGAAATAAAAACAAATAAGGGGCATTGGTCAACAACAATTGAAAGCTATGGATCATAGCCTACAGAGAATTTTCTGTGTTTGTATGAAGTAATATCGGAAGTTAAATTAACCGATTTTGTGTAATTAATTATTATTTCACCATTGAAAGTGTAGTTTCTTTATATGGACATAATGCTATAATGTTATTACAGTAACGTCTGAGTGAATTGAGGACAGGTAAGATTAAAATAGCTTCTTATGCACAAACAACTTGATAGGCTATTCTGTGTATTCATTTCCTGTATTTCTTAAAATAATGTTTATCTCAGAGAATTAACGAATAACGAGAGTGTATTGATTTAGTATGCAGTAATAATATGTTAGCTTAGCATTCCATTATTTTATAATCCAAATATATAATCAAAACGACGCTAGATTAAAGTGCAGTTGCAAGCTATTACTCAATGCGATTTCATAATATAATATAATATAATATAATATATAATATAATATAATATAATATAATATAATATAATATAATATAATATAATATAATATAATATAATATAATATAATTTAAGTTATTTAATTTATTTGAAGGGTTCAGAACCATAGTGGGCCAAGCGCCATTTACTGAATACGTAGAAAACAGTTAAAAATTAAGTTATTACCATAATTTAGTGAAACATATAACAAGTAAAATAAAGTATACACATTAAATTTAAATGATGTCAGTGTCCATTAAACTATGGTTGCATGTAATAAAAATGAAGAAACATGTTAAAGGAATTGTCAATGCACCAAATGAGTGGTCTCTGGACCAAAATTATCGCATTTTAAATATTTAAATACAATTTATATTAATGACATTTTAAACCATTTATCCTTCTATCAAACACGAATGTTCCCTGGGTCAAATGTCCTATTTTAATTATGTAATTACTTTATATTTATTTCTAACGGTGCAGCGGAGCGCACGGGTACGGCTAGTAAAGAATAATTTATTCCTCTGGTGTATTTCAATAGCGTGCACGGTTTTCGTGTAAATTTAATTTAAAAGCCCCCTTAATTTAAACCATTTCACGAAGCGAACGCGTTACGACGTCTTGGCAGCTTTGCAGCTTACGTACGGAGACTCACCAAATTCGTTGACCTCTTACATCTGTATGCGATTAAAGTGTTTTAGCGACGATGTTGCCGGCCTGCTGAAACTTAAAACTTAATTTTCTAATTAACCGTGCATTTAATCACAAAACGTAATACAGGTTTTCTATTCATTTCAGTGTACCCTATCGTCTCTTTCAATCTGCAAAAAGTTATTTCACTTTCACTGTGTATACAGTATGTGATCAGGGATGTTAGGTTCACTTCATTACTAGCAACACTTCCTCGAATTCACGCATGTTACAGATATCCACGATAGTTAAGTCATTTTTGTAACTCTTATGTTTTGAAATATTTATCAGACATGGAAAGTTACTCGAAATTAAATTAATCAATTTTATTCAGATACCCTATTATGTGTATATTTTATATCGCTATTTTAATATAACATAATATAATATTACGGAAATATTACTTATTTAAATAGCTAGTTTTATGTGAAGTTAGTGTTTTCATCACATCACTTTCTTAGTCAAGAAAATTTATTTAGTAACATTAGTGCTGTAGGTTCAAGTGTCATTCATCTTTGATCTTCGCACTTCAATATATATATATTTTTTTTTCAGTATACTTAGCTAATCCTTTACGAAAATACGCCTGTAACTTTTTCTTTAAGTACAATGATTGAAGACCTACCCGGGATAAGGTTGTAACGAACAAAGTGTAATTGAAATGTCGAGAGAAAGGAAAATAATTTCAGGAGCATATATCATTAGACTTATATTTACTATCACAACCATTTGACTAAATAGGATACTTATTTATTCATCCATTCAATTCAATAATTTATTGTTAAGAACAAATGCTTTAAAATTACTTTTTCAAGAATTTGATGTTACATCCTTTTTCCTGGAAGATCTTCAATAATTGTAGTTAAAATAAATAACATTTGGCGACTGCAGCGCCTCACCGCTTATTAAAAATGCCTGAAACGAAAAAAAAAAAAAAAAAAAGTCTTTTGAGCCTCTCAGTGTCACGAACAGCATGTATCTAATAATTGTTTTCTAACTTTTAAAAGTCTTTTGTAACGGCACTGTATCAACTACTAGGTTATATTATACTGTCGTTATAATTGCTAATAGCTAGATGATATTTCGCAATATGGGACTCAAGATTCGCCATGTTATTACCTTGATATTAGAGGAGAAAAAATTCGCTCCGGTGCCGGGGATCGAACCGGGTCCTTGATTCTACGTACCAAGCGCTCTAACCACTGAGCTACGCCGAAGTTCAATCCACAGCACCGGATCGAATCCCCTCCTCTGGTGTTTTTCCTTCGTGGCCTTACTCCATGTTCGACATATACAGTATGTTGACATGTTATATTAAGTCCACTGCCATTATACAACTGAGTGACTTGGTGGCCGGGATTCCACAGTATATGCACTGCTGGACGAAGAATTACGTAAAGATTGAAATTTTTGGTCCTACAGAATTTATCTACTATGGTAACAGTTAATAACTTATTAGAGGATCCCCGGCGCCGCGCGCCGGAGCGAATTTTTCCTCTAATATCAAAATTGTTACCATAACAGATCAATTCTGCAGGACCAACAAATTAATCTTTACGTAAATGTTATTACCTGACAATCGCCTTACATTTGAGAGAAATCAAATCAGGTAATCAGCCCAAGAGGAATCGAACCACACCACCCACAGCTGCTGTGGATCAGCAGGCAAATGCTCATAATACCTGAGCTACGCCGATGGTTATGATCTTTTTCACTCTGAATTTATTTCGTAGAATGACTTTTCATGTGGAAGTTTTAGATATTTTTAATGTTTTCTTTCATTCATATTAATGTAGACAATTATTGCCAACCTTGAGGCTGAGGTTTATTCTTTTGCATTATTAAGTATGTTTATAACTGCGTAGTGTTGTATTGCTTACTTTTTAATACACAAGCCTGGTGAGATAAAGTAAAATATATACCTGTTTTATTTTTTAATTACCGCTATCATGATCTCCTCCTATAACACCCGAGATGTACTGTCACAGCCACTTTGCATAATAGTAACTGCTTCTTTTTTCAGTGCTGCATGATGATAAGAGAAAGCCTCGCATTATCGTATTGCTGCCGCAATTTATCCGCCGCAAAGAGAGCTGTTGCGAACACGCTGTGCACAAAATGAGCTGTTAAATTAGTGGCAGCGTACCGCGCACGGAGAGCTCGAGGTTTCAGATGCTGAGGTTCTCAGTTGCCCGACAGTGGTGCAATCACTGTTACCAGGCGAGGTTACTAAATTGCTTCCTGTACATTACTCCCTTTTTCTATAGCCTGCGTATACATAAAGAAATGCTGGCCTCAAAAGAGTAAGCAATGCTGTATGAAAAACCTCGGCTGCAGATTCAAATCCAAAAAAGGGTGGATTTCTTTCTTAGTTTCAATATTATATCCTGCGGTGTAGGACACTTGATGGATCTCCATATTTTGGCAGTTCTACCGTCTGTCTGTCAAGAATATCAGGTGCAGGTAATTCAGGAATATAGTCAAAGACACGGTATGGTAGAGAGCAAGTATGAGGGACTATCTATGTGAATGAGTGAGCGATTGTGTGTGTGTAGAGTTTATGAACTGGGTAGTGATACTGTGCGATTAAAATTTCAATACAAAAGTTTAGTTCAATATGTCTAGGCTTTGTGTGCTCAGAAAGGAATAAAATTTCAGGCTTATGCAATCAATCATTCTGAATTCAGTGGTATAAAAGACAACTAATTAGTTTCGTATCCAAGTGCAAAAGAAAAAGCTCTAACTGATAACCTGTTTTCCAAGTTTGCTAGTGTACCTCATTCTTCAGGTGCACATTACTTACCATAACTTTCACTCATACCTTTGTATTTTTTAAATTATCCAGCATTGTGTATTGTAAATTCCAAATAAATTTATAATATTTCACCCCCTAGTGAAACAGAAAAATATTGAATTTTGTTTCATAATTTTTTCAATGCATACATTTTTTTCTTCTGTTATGTGTGTGTGACATTCTTAAACTGTGGCTCATAATGTAGAATACAGGCTGCAGAAAACACTGTAAAAATTTTGCAAATTGATTCAGTAATTTAGATAAAAATGCACTTAAAGTTTTGAAAATGTCAACTTATGGAAACTGTATATAAAACAAGAATGTATAAATTGTTATTGCACTGCCAACGAAAGAGGTCATTTAAAAAAGGCGTATCTGCAGAAATGCCCTCCACAATATTTATATTGTTTTAAAGACCAGTTTTGTAATTTATTTTAAAAACACAAAATAAAAAATCGGAATTTTCTACCCCAAACACTACCTGGTTCCCCTTTAAATTAATTAGATTGATTATTTTGGGTGTAACTAATTTAATAAAACAAATCTTATTTTCTTCCTTAAATTTTATGTTCAAAGATATAATAGCTATCATACCTGCTACAAGTAAAATAGTTTCATGTTGTTATTTTTCCATATTTAACAGATGCCAGCAACTCCTTTTCGGCTAGATCAGAGAGATCTTTTGTAGCTTAAATTTTTTCTACAATTTAAAGAATACAACTTCAAATACGGGAAGAAAACTCATCAACATTCATAATTATTTAAGCAAAGAACTGAGTAGAATATTAATAAAAATCTGTTTTAATAGAGTATCTGAATAAAGAACAGATCTACCGTTTATCAAGTAATTGGTATGCTTGCTACAAAGACACGTGTCTTTATCCGTTAATCTGCAATCGATTAACAATGGCTAGTGCTTCATTTAGTTTCGTGAAATAATTTAGTTCAGAAAACAAATAATAAAACAAATACTACTTGTTTTATATCACCTGTGTCTAGCATTCACAACTCCGTCATATTTTAGAGTGTATATGATGGACAGTGACCTTGTTTCAAAATACCAAATCCAAAATTAAATTCCTAATAACTTGGAATGTGAATAGCTTATAATTTGCTAATATAAAATCTTACAAGAGGTGCAGATAAATCCTAAACCCTAAATCACATATTGATACATTACAATAATGATTGTAGCTTCAGTACGTTTCTTTGCTCTTCTGTAAAATTTGTCCTGTTAGATGATGTACGTTTTGGAAACAAGTTCCACGAGACGAAGGTGAGTTTCATTAGAGAAATCATTTTCCTGTGTTGGCATCACCGACCAGCCCAACTATACTTGTTCCACCTGTCAGAGAAGTAAACATTGCCGGCAGAGGAGGAGAGAAGTATGCACTTGTTATTCAATTCAATGGCGGAGACCTCATTCACGCTTGTCTTGAAGCGAACGGGGACAGAACGTTTCAGACCGCCCAATCAACCCAGAGGTTCATTGCCTCACATAAGCCAGCCATCAGTCCCTATTCCTGTGCAAAAATCCAACCCTACCATCATATTACTCTCCTCAAATCCATCCACTTCATTTGAAAAAATGATGTATTTGCAGATATCATGGTATGGTACACATGATTAAAGTTCAGACACGTCACAAACTTTACAAAGCGTTCACAATCATCACATACATTAAAAATAATTAAATACACAGAGCTAAAGTATCATATCTATATGAGCCCCTATGCTTTGCTGTAATATGTCAGGAAAAGAAATTATTGATATTACTTATCAGAAAACGTCACAGAAATTTTGACTTAAAGCGCTCTTTGTTGAACTTCAATGTCATGAAATGATCATAACCGTCACAAAAAGATTAGTATGTTTCGTAGGATATATAGTTTCTGTAATAATGTTCTTTTAGAGATATTGAAAACTTGTAAACATGAAGGAATAAATTTTGAACAAATTTGAACATTTATATATATTAATTAAATAAATAATTTATTTCCTGTGGATAATAGTACAAATGTCACAACCGTCACAATGGAATGACACAAATAAAAGATAAGTATATTAATATTTCTCAGGAAATGGTTCTACTATGTTCTAGCGCGCACCTTCAAATTCCTTTGCACATTCTGTGCTGCGATATCTGATGTTAATTACCTGTTTCCCTTCTTTGAAAATCGACATGAAACGATCAAAAGGTTTGAGTACTGCGGATGTTCACGTTGATAGTTTCACTGGAAAGTAGATGAGTTGCAGTGTGGCTGATATTCCGTCAGAGTTTGGGCACATTTGCAATTAATAACGGATGCTATATAAACATTTGTGGTGCACAACTCATGAAAATTTGCCACCTGTCGCCCAAGGCGTCTGTTGTGGTTGCTGGAAACATATGTATGCTCTACCTTCAATTGAATGGGAGGTCTCTCCTTAGGGATTCATTATCAAAAATGTAATGGCATTCAAGTTGGTCTTGGAGCAGGTGGAATGTTGAGGTGACAGAGTTACATCCGTTACCTTGGCAACTGATTGCTGGGTCTTCACATCCTGATGACAAGTGAGAGCTTGGCCGAGAAGCCGAACTCGCGAACTATGCTTGTGGCTACAGGGGTATTCGTTATACCTCGCCACACTTTCTGCAGACTGATAATGGAATTTAGTCAATATGTAAACCCTGAGCCTCTGTGCAATGCGAGTCTTCCATCACGTAAGGTTCAGACTCCAATAACTGCTACTTGCTGAAACGTTTCTCTGTCTCTCTGGGAAGTTTGTTCGCTCTAGCTCCAGCCTGGAAATATCATTATTTATTCGCGTGGTTCATTATAATGCTGCCACCGTCGTGGCCTAGCCGGTTGGCGTTTGCCTGCTGGTCTGAGTTGTACTCTGGGTGCGTATTCGATCCCCTGCTTGGGCTGATTACCGCATGGGTTTTTTCCGAAAGATTTCCCTCAAACCCCTAAGGTGAATGCCAGGTAATCTATGGCGAATCGTCGGCCTCATCTCGCCAAATACCATCTCGCTATCACTAAACTCATCGACGCAAAAATAATCTCGTAGTTGATACAGCGTCAACCAACTAAAAATATATAATAGAAGTATTCCACATCTCCTCTTGTAAACAGGGCTTGTAAAAAAAAATGCACCAATTTAGATTCGTTTTAAGGTTTAAGGGTTTTGGCCTATTCATCGTGGTGCGGACACTTTTATTTTTTTACATCTTCCATAGACGAAGAGAAATCCAACGTTATGGAGTTTATTGAGGCATCAAGTTCCAAAATTCGTTTACCATTTTGGGACGAAATTATTTTAGCAGTAGTTTCTGAATCAACTCCTTTTCACTATCTGACGCATATGGTCCAAACCATGTTCTATCCTGCTCTTTAAACGCTAACAATTTATGACTGTTTAAAGACTTCCAATCCATTAGTGTCTGTTCCAAATCCAAATCACTTCATTCAACCATACTTGTTTCAAAAGACTTTTTAAATTTATTATTATGTCGGTTCCAAAACACAAAATCACTTCATGCAACTATATTTGTTTCAAAAGACTTTTAATTCATTAGTGTGTCGGTTCCAAAAATCAAAATCACTTCATGCAACCATACTTGTTTCAAAAAACTTTTAATTCATTAGTGTGTCGGTTCCTAAACCCAAAACTACTTCATCAACCATACTGGATTTAGATTATGATTATTCCATAATGCTTTTACCAATCGTATCTTGTTTAAGAGAAGAATTTGGGTGATATTTAAAATTCTGTGTGTCTAATGTCTACCTATTTCACTTGTGATTCTGGTTCCATATTGCTGATAGATGACAGGACTGTGACTCATTTTCAATTTGTACACCACTTAGGGGCCAGGTTGTACGATGTGTACCTGTGAAGAGTTATGTCATACTAGGATAAGGTAGTGAAAAGTGCTCGTGTAGTGTGGGAAGTGGGTGAGGATGATGATAAAGGAAAGGGAAAGGGGAAAGAGGAAATCCAGATTACGTCCACACCTGTGGAGTAACGGTCAGCACGTCTGGCCGCGAAACCAGGGGGCCCCGGGTTCGAATCCCGGTCGGGCAAGTTACCTGGTTGAGGTTTTTTCCGGGGATTTTCCTCAATCCACTAGGAGCAAATGCTGGGTAACTTTCGGCATTATGACCTTCATTTCATTCAGACGCTAAATAACCTTAGATGTTGATACAGCGTCGTAAAATAACCTAAAAAAATAAAAATCCATAGATTACTCTTGTCGAATAGCCCCAATGAGACCACCAGGCTTAACGTCCCCATTCGACGGACGAATCACTATCAACAATGACATTGCCTTTTTTTCATATGCACTGCGGAGAGATTTGGGTTTTTTAAATCAGGCATATTGGTGTACAATTTAGTGATTAGAAGTTGTGTACCGCCATCTCTTCTAGTCTCGAAGTAGAAATTGTATTTAAAAATGTATGAACATAATGAGCTATTTAAATGAAAACAGTAACTTATGGAATGTATTTTATATTTATAGCTATTATCACGGCAACAGTTACAACAAAGATATTATTAGGTTACTTGTTATATAAAGTTATGTCTGTGTGGCATACTAAGTCTTCTTGGTGGTTCATTATGGTTTAATAATTCAAATTTTATAACAGGACCATTAGTTTCCTATTTTCTAGTCATATTTTACATTTTCCCCTTTACATTCAGCTCAAAGACGTTCCACTTAATTATGGGTACTTTTTTCTATCCGGCTAATGACATGATAACATATTGTTTGGTTTATGATCTCGAAACAATGAAATTTAATTACCTAACAATGTAATTAACTTTTTTAGCTTAATATTTCATAAGACTCAGAAAGAAATACATATAAGTAGCTTTTTTTCAGGGAAAAAGCCAATTACTTTTTTCTGTTCCAAATATCCTCAAGTCCCTGAGTTGCGTTCCTGACTCACATTATTCAGTGTACTGTTCCAACTGTTTACTGATCTAATCCAAATTATGCGTCATTTTGTTACCACCGTTAAAGCTTTTTAAGAATGAAACGCAATGTTTAGATATATTATAAAAATGCCTTACAAAAATATTTCTTGTATAATTTATGAAAGGAACTTGACGCCTCAACTATAGGCTCCATTATCAAGAAAGACGAGAGGGGGCTATATGAGTAAATCGTTGCATCAGTTACCAGAAAGGGAGAATAGTTTCTGAGACTTATCATTCAACAAAACAGATTTCTTTACCTTTCCTGATAAAGGAAATGCTGGATGTTCTACATATTATATGACAAGGTTTTATTATTATTATTATTATTATTATTATTACACATATATTATTATTATCATCATCATTATCATTATCATTATTTATTATAATTATAATAATAATAATTATTATTATTATTATTATTATTATTATTATTATCTCTAGTAACTATATTCGTATGTAGCATGTGCATTTGACGAATCCAGAAATGCATATAGAGGTGATAGTTGGGAGACAGTGGAAAATACTCCTTTGGGGCGCGAGACGTAGATGCGAGGAAAAAATTTAAAAATGGATTTGGGGGAGGTGGGATATGATGATAGAGACTGGATTAATCTTTGCACAGGATAGGGACCGATGGCGGGCTTATGTGAGGGCGGTAATGAACCTACGGGTTCCTTAAAGCCATTTGTAAGTAAGTAAGGACTAGATTGTTTCACCATTCGTTTTGTTATTACACATACAGACATATAATTATACACAGGACGTTTCGTAACATGTTGGACCTAATTCACGGGTGGGCACGAGACACACAAACAATACACAAAATTCATATAAACATATTTTATCATGTGATCTTAGTTCCAAGTTATAGTAGCCATGTTTGTACGTCAGTAATGTGGAGATATTTCCCATTATAGGAAGTGTTCAAATTTTCCACCTTCAGCCTGAATGCAAGACTACAATCGCTGTGCCGTAGACTGTCGTATTCTTTCAAACTATCAGTTGTTTGTCGGATAAATTGGCAGCTGTCTTGGATAAGCTGATGAAGTATTTCAATGCTGGGAATTTGTCGTGAATAAAGAATTGTTTTAAAGTGGTCCTACAAATGAAATTCAAATGGATTCAGGTCTGGAGAACGCGCAGGCCAGCCACAGATATAAAAGTAAACAGATCAGAGAGAACGCGTATGTATAGTACAATTCAGTTGGCCTTAACTCTGATTGAAGGGCACATGGGACAAAGAAGTGCTTTCCACAGGTTACGAAATGAAAGATTAATTAAAAAAATTGTATTTGAATATGGTTTGATAATGAAATCGCCAGCATGGTATTTGAAATTTGATTAAAAAGGCTTAATTTAAATTATTTTGAAATAGTTCAGAGATATCCATATTATTATGGATAGTGTAAGATAAATATAATAAACAAAATTTACTTTGTGAACTGCCCTGTCTTCGACATATAAAGCATAAGTCGGCCTGGGAAGCGCAATCGGTATAGCGCTGGGCTTCTATGCTCGAGGGTTTCGGTTGATTCCGGCCCAGGTCGATGTCATTTGAGTGTGCTTAAATGCGACAGGCTCATGTCAGTAGATTTACTGGCATGTTAAAAAAAATTCGTGCGGGGCAAAATTCCGGCACATCGGCGACGCTGATATACTCGACAGTTGCTAGCGTCATTAAATAGACCATAATTTACAAAAAGCATAAAACGTTATGTGATTAGGCAGTTCAGGAATCAGCTCATTAATCATGTGACATTTCTCAGGGGCAGAATGGTATCAGCAAAAAAAAACTTAATGGCATCGGTACGGAAACGACTGTGACATTTCTCCGGGGATTTCAACTAGCATTGCCCTCCAGCGCCATGGCGACTGTCGGATATTTTACACTGTTTTTTTTTTGTAGATTTTCTGCTGCTATGCAGGTTTTATAATTAATTGTAATTGTTTTTATAACTGTAAACCTAAAAAAGACAGTGGTCCACCCTGGAAATAACGGTCACGCATCTGGCCGCGAAACCAGGGGGCCCCGGATTCGATTCCCGGTCGGGGCAAGTTACATGGTTAGGTTTTCCGGGGTTTCCCCTCAACCCAATATAGCAAATGCTGGGTAATTTTGGGTGTCCCCCGGATTCATTTCACCCTTACACCTTCATTTTTCGGGGCCAAAAAAGAAATGTTGATAAATTAAAATAACCTACTAAAAAATAAAGCAATGAAAAATTTACCCTCATACTTTGAATTAAAAAAAAACGGGGAAGACAATCTGTTGATACTATTAAACTGGGAATTTCCCCACAATTTATCTAACTTTTTCGTTATATATTGCTTAGTCGGCAAAAAAATTTCACGCCCACCCTGTGGAGTTACGGTTAGCATTTGACAGTGAAACGAGCGGGCCAGGTTCAAATCCTTTTTGGAAAAGTTTTATGCTTGAGATTTTTTTCCGGGGTTTTCCCCGACCTTTAAGAGTAACAGATGGGTAACATTCGGCGCTGTACCTTGGGCTCATCTCATTCAGGAAATATCAGTTTAAATAAAAAAAACATATAAATCTTAAAACTTAACTGAAGAATATTGGGTTTTCTTTTAATGTATTGTAAATATTCTAATAATTTTAAATATGTATGTCAGTATGTCACTATTGTATTGATTAAGGAGGTTGAGGGAGAAAGCCTTATTTCTCTGCCAGCGAAAATAAAACATTCATTCTATTCTATTCTATCCCATTCTATTCTATTCTATTTCCCCCACCATAACAGTTGATAAAGATCATAAAATAATCAATTGGCAATTCACAGTTCTTTTTTTAAAAAAAGCTTTGAAAAGCCCCAAGGTTCTAAATACCTTTGTCTTTAGGGGACTAAACAATTTTAGTGGGAAAAGAAATTGACTTACAGACGATCGGTCCTGAGTTTAGATCGCGGGGATGGCGGAGTGGGATTTGTGGGTTTACCATCTCGGGGTTTTTATTTTTTTCCGTTATTCCCCCACTGTCCATAGCCCCCTTTCATTATTTGAAAAAAAAGGATCTCCTTTATTTTCATGACTCAGAGCCGCTGTCACGGGGGAGAGATATTCACGGATTTTTCTAAAGATTGGTAGGTAATGGTATTGGTTAGAAGACCAATCAGGTGTATAAGAGGCCAAACCCCCAAAGGTTCCTACTTGTCTTTATGGGATATGAATTATAAATTTATGAGAAAAGGCATATCACTAGCAGAGTGTGGAAACGAATCAAAAGGCTGGGGGGAATGCGTAATGAAAAATGTTGGAGCCGGTTTAGCAGGGTGATGCTGTTGCACGCAACTTTTTCTATCAGGCTGCGGGCATGGGATACTTATGTCAGTCCGTCAATTAATGCCTATAAGAAGCGCGCGCTTTAGAGCTCAGTAGAGCCTGAGTTTTACAGCGGAGAGGAAAGAGACGGGCGAAAGAGGTAGTATTTATGTCGCGGTAGAGCTGAAAGCGGGGATGGCCAGCACTGTTTCGATAGACAAAGGGAGAACTTATTAAACTGTATCCATTTAATTTTTAAAATTTGGCTGAGAAGTATAATGCATTATAAGAATGTAAGTTTCAATTTTAATGCTATTTTTTACAAGTTTGATTTTTTTTCGAAATATTTTTCAACTTTTTTTTTTAGAAAAGGGAAATTTTCGATATAGGCCTTTTTTTTAGTAGTCTTTCAGAATGTTTTGTAAATCTAATATACAAAACTATTACTGAAGATAGGGTATTGAAAATTTTGAAAATATTCGTATGGGAAAATTTTTTGCAAGGAAAAAGAATTAAAAAGCCTACTGTTACATCATAAACAAAAGATACGTGGCCATGTTTGAAAATGTCACCTATAGCTTCAACATTTTGAGAAAATAATTTAATATTCTGATGATAGGAAGTTGCTCAGCAATATATTAAAAGCATAATCCGCAAATTTTCTTTTTGGAATATTAGTTACACTTAAAAATATAAAGCACTTAGGTAACTTTGCTTTGTATTTAAAATTGTTTTGATTAGTTTATTATTACTTTTTTAAGGGTAAAGGTACCCTCAATATCAATTTAACTTATCATGTCATACCCAACCCTCTTTTTTTTTTTTTTTGGGGGTGTCACTTTTTTTTGAGTGTGTTTCACACTTAGACAGTATAGTTGTACTACTAGGAAATTATTGGGAAAATTCCTTCTTAACTTTTTTTTATGTTATTAAAATTTTAAAAAACAAGTGCAATATTAAAAGTTGGTCTTTTTTTTCAAAATAATATAGAAAAATCAAAAGAAAAAACCTATAAAAATAACGATATAAAATTTCACGTTCCGTTTGAAGTTTGTGCCCCCTGTTTTCTTAATCCAACAGGTTGCTTATTCATAACAACCCTTCCTCTTTCCATGTTTGCGCTTGATCCCCGCGCACGACGTCAAGGTCAAAAAAATGCGCTTTTTTAATCACTACTCTTGTATACAATGTATACGTCTACCCAAGACAACTTTTCAAAGTAAAGAGACGTTCATACCTCAAAAACCTTAAAAAGTTGCTCAACAGCAAATGGGGGAAATTTTGGTCTCTTGTATTTTTTTTAAATTTTTAAAAAAAATCAAATCAAAAATTATGTAGATGAAATAGAAAATAATCAGTGCAGTTTTATTGGGTTTAGAGCAGTAATGTCAATTAAACCAGAAAGTTTCCTTTGTCATATAAAGGTAATAAAAATATTGGTGTGTGGATAATTTTTAGGGCCACCGGTTGTCTTTTGATGTTAGTGGCTGACGTTTTCGACCGCTGTGTTGGGTCATCTTCAGAGCAGTTGCCCGGATGAATGCTCCTTTTGGAGATGACGGTGTTGGGCCATCTTGGCAGTTTTGGAAATCCTCTAGATGCCCAAACCGGGGTCGAAACGTCCCATAACAAAAGCCCCCGGGAAACCCCGAATTTACCAAACATTCCCACCGCGGAACCTGCAACCTCAAAAAAATATATTTATTGGCATGTATTAGCAGGTTAAAATGCCCAATCAAAACGTCCATATACAGAAATGCCCACATATATTAATGTCCATTAAATTTAAAACTCCCTAAAAATAAAGTCCTATTGTTTAAAGTCCACTAATTTTATTACATAAATATCCAATATTTTTTTTCTTTTGTAACCCTCTTCGCCTCTCCCTTAGAGACTATTTGTTGTATGAAAGCACGCAAACAGCTTTTAATTTAATCTTGCTTATTATTTACCTGTTTACTATGTTTTCTATTCTCCTTTGGGTTTGGGAAAATTTTATTATTGATATAAATTTTAAAACCCCATAATTTATTGAGATTTATGTAATACCACCATGTACAAAAAAGTTGTTTTAATTATTATAATACGATATATTATAAATAGAAAATTTTTAAATTTAAAATTTAATAATAAAGGGTGGCTACAATTGATGTTTAATTCTCAACACATTTTTTATATCAAGCTTTCAAAATCTGTTTTCAATAATTGTAACTAAATTATAAATGAAATATTCATCCCTTATTGATGACTTTAACGGGAATATAAAATTAACAACTATTGTTAATTCATAAATGTTTTATCGTGTTTACTAATGTATTTTAAGGGTTAAGTGCTTACAGGAAAAGTTGAACATCTTCAACTTTTTTTTTGCTCCATTACTGCTTGTACAAAGAAAACTGGTAAAAAACACTCCCCGACTGCTATATATGAAAATTTTTAAAATTTAAAAAATGTTTTATATATTTTTTAAAATGCAAATATGGCAGTTCACTCTGCAGTGATGAAGCCCTCATAATTATATATTTTTCAACTTTTCTTTATGTATTTCCCCTTTTTATTTTTTTGAAACTCTTTTACAATATCATGCAAAATGCATTCCTTAATAAATAATGCATATTATTTATTTTTTGTAAAAATATCTGATATTTAACCATTTTAAATGAACTTTTTTTTTATAGAAAGAATCCAAGATAGAGAAAAATTTTTGTACCATTTAATAGCAGCATGCATAAATACAAAATATTTCATCACAGAATGTGGGATAATTTTTAGTATCAGGGAAACAGTTTTTAAAAATTTAATTTACGGAAAAGAGTTTTAAAGGGTATATGTACAGTAGGGAAAAAAAAAAACGCCCGACCCTTATAGCTGAATTCAGAGCCTTGTTCACCCAGAGCACTATGACTGGTAACTAAGACTTTCTGGTTAATCCTGCCTGGGGAAAGGGAAAATTTTTTTTCCTTATTCAAATTTTTTCCAATATTTTCGATTCCTGTGTCCCATGGGTGGGAAATGTCTCAATTCCCGTGAGAAATATGTTGAAAAATAGTTTTAACTGTTATTGCACCTGTTGCAATAATTTTTTTAATGAAATTGTATTTTTTTTTTTTTTTCAGGGGAAAATTATTTTAGGCCCCCCTAATTCTTTCAGTGGCCAAAATTTTTAAAACACTTGTTTTGGGATTAAACATGATTGTGGAAAAAAATTGTCTGCTTCCATCATAATTTTTGTTTCAGTCCATTCTGTATTTTTATAATTTCAGACACCTTTTTATGATTGTGTTTTAGACCCCAGTCATATCTTAAGCTTTTCTGCTTCCAAACAACGCCAGTCCTTGTCTAAAAATTTGTGTTATTGTATCCACTTGAAATTCGCCGTCGTAGACCAGTTCAAAAAAGAACAGCCGCCCTTTCTAAAAATGGACACTTTTTGGAACCCAATTTTAATATCATTAAAAAAGAGCCATTTATAGCCACATTTTTCAGTTATCGTAATTAGACGTAAAAATTTCCGTTATTTTTGAATCAAAGCGCCCGTTGATGTAACAGATCGGTAGTAGACCCTATGTATATTGTGGTTAAACATTTTTTTTAAACGACAAACATTTTTTACTACGTCACACTATTTTGACCAAAAAAACCAAAAAAGGACGTCTTTAAAAATCATGGCTGTTTATCGCACAATTTTATCGCGTCCCTAGCATTTGTTTAATTTTATCGCTTCCAGCATTTGTTTTTTTTTATCACTACCCTAGATTTGTTTTTTGTTTGCCAACATTTCAAACTGCACTGGTCGGGACGTAAAAAACAGAAAATTACAAACCACCCCAGTCGATGAAAGAACTTTCAAATATGACTGCTTTGGGCATTCAAGAACAAGAATTAATCGAAAACAAGGAAATTGGGGGGGAAAATTTAAAGGTTAAAAAACCGCCCTTGCAAGGGGTTGGGGGTAAAAAACATATATGTGAGCTCCAAGCCTGTTGGCCACTAGTCTCCCCGGGTTTACCTGCCCCCTGAAGGAGCTCTAAAAAATTTTAAAGGGGGAACCCGAAATTGGACGTAACCTTTTAGGTCCACATAGGAGGGGGCTGAGATTGATCAATTGATCACGGAACGGGGCAAATATTTTTGCTGGGTTTCCCGTTAATAAAAGACGCCTCATCTGTTGCGATGACAAAGCAGGTGAAGGCGTGGGAAGAAGCCCCGTGAAATCTAATCTCAATTTGAAGGGGCCCCTGTCCTTCAATTTGCGACTTATTGAGTGACCTCGTATTTTTTAAAGACTATTAATATTATCTAACCGGGGGGATCATCATTTATAAAAAAGGGGGAATATTTTGGGGAAGGGCATATAGGTCCGGGGCCCCATTTCTTATAGGGCTCATCCCGACATTTGTCTTAGCCGGGGAAAAAGGAATACCAAGCGAGATGAGTTGTCTCATGTATGGGAACTAGCCAATTTGGCTAAGTAGGAGGTGATTGTTATCATAGCCTTGTTGATCGTCTCAATTTTGAGACAAGCCTTTTGGGTTATAGAGGGCCCAATTAAAAGGGGGGACAGATGTAATTAGTTAATTAATTTAAGAATTGGGAAGATTAATGGGGATATGAGGCGGGTCCGGGGCCCCATTTCTTTAGGGCTCACCCCGAATTTGTCTTAGCGCCTTAGGAAACCCGGGAAAACCTTGGCAGGATGGTTGTCTCAATATCAGAGACAGCCAGTTGGCTTTTGTTGAATGATTTTGAATCGAGGGATATATACTACCCAATTGGCTAAATTATAGTTCCATCGATCAACAAAATAAATAATGTTGGGGAGGGTTTTTGTTTAGCCCAGTTAAGACAAGGTCATTTTACAGCGGTTGCATTACCCAAAGGAGTCTCATGGAGTTGAGTCGTGGCTAAAAACCTGGGAGTAAGCCAGCCCCCTGTCCTCCGTCTCAATAGATACCCAATGGACCTGTCTGGTGTCTACCCCAACCTAGGATCATACGGGGCGGGGCCAGATATAGCGGGTTGGGGTTACCACCCCATACAGTTCCCTAGCCAGTCAGCAATAAACCCTGTTTTGGTTGGCAACTCTAGTTCATCATGGAATTTTCTTCTCGAGGCGACTCGGGGGAGATGGGTAATGGTAAATCCCCTGGGTTTTGGATAACGGGTTTAGGAGATGGGACACTCCCAAAACCCCCCATGCGGGTGCGGAAGGTAATGACAGGGAAAAGGGGGCCTTATACATGGTAAGTCCTACCTCAGGTTGCGGAGAAGGCCCGCCAGAATGGGATAGTGTCAACTATCCCCCCGTTCCTTCAAAAGGGGGATTGATGTGATCTGGGAAGTTGAGATGAGATCCAAATGACCCCTAAATATTTAATTTGGTTCATCCACGGCATTTCTCGTCCGAAAAGTGGGGTGGTGGTGGTTTTTTGAGCCTCGCTCTTATGAAAAGAGATGCCGCATTTTCTACATTGACCTTTTTTTCCCCAGTCGCGGAACCACGGCGGAGGTGATCTAAGATCGACTGAATCTAGGGGACGCTAACGGTTTTGCCATCGCCAAGAGGGCGTGTCGTCTCATAGATATACAGATGACTACTTCCCGTGGATAGCAAAACGGGAGGTCATTAATGAAATTTGAAAGTAGGGGCCCGTAATGGAACCCTGTGGGACCCTGCGGAATTTCACGGGGGTGGAGAAACCAGTGCCTACAGGGTTTTAATGTACGGCCTCGAGGTAGTTAGAAATGAGGCGACTTTCCATCTGGGCCCCCCCATGCCCAGTAACTTAACGAGGATCCTCATGCCAAACCTTGTCGAATGCCCCCTGATGCCCAGGTAAGCTGCAGCTACTCCCGCTTCGTGCTCATGCCCAGGTAATGTCCCCGTCATGCGGAGTCCCTGGAGGTAGTGGAACACCAGGGTGAAAACCGAATTGCTCGTTCCTGATTTGGGGCAATACTATTCAGTGAGGCGTCTATGTATGACCTGCCCGCCAGTTTGCTGAGACAACTGAGGAGACTAATGGCCTATAGTTGCTTGGATTCGTCTTACCCTTTTCCGGGTTTTGGGAAAGAGAACTACGTGAGCTTTTTTCCCAGGGAATGGAATAGTGACCGGAACCCAAAGATTTTTTAATTTTCCGCTATGCGCTTCATAGCGACCTTGGGAGATGCTGAAATAAAATTTCCCTGATACGTCGGCCCTGCGGCCTTTTGAGGGCCGGGCACGAATGAAATGGGCGACCTCGTGGGTGTTCGTAGGTCGTATTCCTTTTTCCGGGCCCCCTCAAGGAGGTCTAAAACCGTTTCCCTCAACAGCTCTGTTGGGGAAAGTTTTTTGTTCCACGGGTTGAAAATTGGTCTCTAGAACGTCTGCCAGTGCGGTAGCCTTCCCCAGGAGTAAAGGCCGTGACATCTGGCCCGACTATAATGGGTGAATAGATTGAGACGGAGGGACAGAGCTCAGATACACGCCAGACATCGACAGTTTCTGCTGTCCATCGTTTCAAATTTGGTTTTCCCAAGCATCCAGGGCCGTTTCGTGGACCGCCTCACTGATCCCCCTGGGCAATTCATTTCTATTCTATTTGATCTAATTTAGTACGCTTCCACAATGTTCTTGCTCTTTGCGGGCGATCTTTGGTCTCTAATATAGGCGGGGAGCTGCATCCGCCCCGGTTGTGAAGACCGTTTCGGTATTCAGCAACCATTGCCTCTTTATGCCTCCGTCAGGTCCTAACTACCATCACCCCCCGCCGGATGACTTCGGGGGGGTGGGGGAAGCGAGCGGCTACCGGGTTTAAAAGAACACCCAGTCGCCGCCGTGTTAAATTTTCCCAGCGGTTGGGGGGAGTTCGACTTTCTTTATCTCCTTTTCCCGGTGGTTGGGCGGAAGATCTCCAGGGTTTTTAGTTTCGCTCTGTTGTGACCTTCACCAGGCGATTCAATATGTCAGGCAGGATTTGGCCCCGGGACGTGTGTGGGGTTCCCAGGGGGCCCTCACGACATCCTTTCCGTAAATTAAGAAAGCCTATCGCCCTGCCGATTGGGGGGTTGACAGTTCCAGCTAGCGGGGCCGCATTGAGGTCGCCGGCGACTACGAATCTATCGGATAGATTGTACATATCTAAATCGCGTTCATTTAGTATGCCCGGGGGTGTAGGCAGCCTGCGAAAAGGGGAGTCTGCCATGTAGGCTCTAATAGCCACTGCCTCTGATGCCGCTAGCTGGGGGAAAGGGGATACTACGGCCGGGCTAGAACGAACGAACACCGCTACACCCCCGCCTCTTTTACCCGCCTATCTTGTCTATAGGCTTTAAACCCGCGCATCTTAAATTTCTTGGGGTGTCAGGAAGTTTTTGTTATAAATGCTACGTCTATATTATTGCGTCTGGAAAGCCCTGAACTCATGTCTATCATGTCTAAGGCCCCCCGGGTTCCTAACACACCCTGCAACCGTCACTTCGTTGGCCTTTAGAGCGAGGAGGTTAGGAGCTTTAAAAATCTCCGGGGGGGAGACATAGGGTTCTCCATAAGGAGAACTATCACCTGGGTTTAAACCTTCAGTATTGGGGGAAAGGGGGGGTTAGGTTTGTAATTGCAACGCCTCGGCAAAATGCTGAACTTGGTCCCAAAGGGCGCGCCTTGACCGGGCGGCCTTTGAGGTGCTTGCAATGCTTCCGCTGGGCCTGTGGGGCAGGGCGGGTTGGGCTCACCGTGGTAGCCTTTGGGGGCTTTTCTTTTCCCTGTTGCGCTTAGGGGGGCGGGGAAAGGGGGCCTCATTTTTGGCGCAGTTTGGGGGGGTCGCTGCCACGGTGGACCCCAGAGGCGCGGCAACGGGCACCTTCAAAAGCGAAGGGGTTTCCGCCTGCCGCTGCTGCTGTGGCGGACCAGCCCGAGTTCCGGCGTTCCGCACGGGGCCCCACAGGGGCGAGCCCGGGGTGCGGGCTGTTCCGGGAAAAGCTGCGCGCCTCGCAGCCCCTCCACCCGCTGGGCCCGGGGCCACTCATTGGGGGGTCGCTGTTCTCGAGCCTGCCCCCCTCCGTCGGGGAGCCCTCCGTTTCCGGGCACTTAACCTGTAGTCCAGGGGCACCCTCCGTAATTGGGGGTGTGAGCGCCAGTACAGATGCGCATGTAGCGGGGGCATCGGGGGCTTGCGACCTTTTGTCTTTGGGGGGTGCAAATGACACATAGGCTGCCTTTGCAGCACCTGGTGTGGTAGTACCCCTGGCGTTGCGCACTGAGGCGGGTGCTTTGGGGACGTATCCTAACTGTTTCCCCCATCAGGCAGCATTTACGCAAGGCCCCATTCTATCCCGGGTTTTGGGGGGAAATTTCCCATCGACAAACCCGGGGGTTTGGCCTTTTTCCGATGAGTGCATCCTCGTCACTGCCGGACGTTATGCTTTGGGAAATTCCCGGTCCCCTGGATGTCCTCCTCATCTTTTGAATATCTATTCCCTTAGAACGAATCGCAAAGGTTGTCGTTCTTGGGGGGGCAGCAAGTTGTACGCTACCCCCCTTCGGTCAGGAACCCCCAAAGATTTGCAGTCCCTTTTGCAAACAGTTTTCACTGGTCCCGCCGCGCGCCCTGTACGACATAAGGCCAACGGTTCGTATTCGGCCTTAACTCTGTTCAGTCGGCCAGCGAGCCAGTGGGGTGGCGTAATAATAACTGGGATATCACCCGTCGCCTAGTGAGGGCAGTCTCAACATCATCTTCCCATCCCTTCCACATGAGACGAGCTGGGGAAGGGGGGGGGGAACCCCCTGATTACCTCAGGGACGGAGCCGTCTCCTTGGGGGCCTCAGGTTCGGCGGGGGCCTCCCCGGTCACGATTTCTGTTTTTTCTCCCAAAGGGAAAAGGCCGATCTCTTTCCCCTTGGTGAGCTCACTAGCGGAAGGAATGCCGCCCTGCTCAGTCTTAGCTGAGCCCTTCTTCTTCTTCTTCTTTTTTGGGCCTTTAAAGACTGAAATGCCCGGGCCCAGATGGAATCGGGGGCATTCATCAGCCCAAAACCGCAACACCACGGCATTCAGTCCGCTAGGGAAAGGGCAACAATACGGCACCTCAGTGACCTGGGAGCTACCCTTTGGGGGGGGGTTTTCGAGTCCTAAGGACGGGGTGGTGGTAGGGGACGAAGCCGGGGGTCTCCGCCGGGGGCCGGGGCAGGGGGCGTCCGTACGGACCACCGATCGCGGTTCCACGCCTGGGCGGAGGGGGGTTTTGCGGGCGCGACACGCGAAGTAGGAGATGGTGGGCCCATTCCAGTAAACTAGAACCGCTTTGCCACCCGTAGGATGGCGGGGTTGTTGTTTAACTGGGGCCATTCGAAATTTCAGTTCGATCCTGTCAGGGGGAGACCGCGGCACTCTGTCCCCGGCAAGAACCTGCTGGGCCCCCTTTCCACTAAGGGTGGGCCCGATTACCCCGACCGGGCGCCGAAACCTAGCCCGGTTAGCCGATCCAACAAGGTTGCGGGCCCCCGGGGGCCGTCGGTTTGGTTCCTAATTTCGGGGCCCGACAAGGGCCCGGGCGAAAATTTTTAGCCCCAAAAGGGCCCGGGGAATAGTAAAAAGTGGGGGGCGGAAAACAAATTGCCCGAAGGCCCCCTTTGGGCAGTCACTCCGGCACGAAGGCACAGAGTCTCTCCCGCAGGAAGCCGTTTGGGGGCCCAGGACGGGAGGGTCTCTCGAGAGAGGACCCAACCCCGACCGGGATCCGCCTGGGCCAAAGGTTGTGCGCCGCTCTCCGTAGGCTGCGCGGCTTTCTTCGCGCTGAGCGCCCGGGGCGGCAATGGAACCAAAGGCTGTTTTAAAAGTGCGATTACGAGGTGTCCGCCGCCGGCCGAAAGTAGATGCTCGGCGCCTCGAGCCCCCTGGCCGAAGTGCTTGGTGCTGCGCTCGCTTTTGCTGTAGCACTGGGAACTGGTTTGGGTTTTGCTGCCTTTTGCCGGTGCGCCAATCAGAACCTCAGGACACGTCTTGCTCCTTTTATCCCAAAAAAGAAGTTTGCCCCAAGAATTTAAAGATCATTATATATGAAGAGCACCATTCGGAAATCCTGAATAGGCCCTTTTAGGGGCATTGACAGCTGTCAAAAGAAAAATGGGCCCCTGTCCGAAACAAAGTTCCCCTTTTTGGGATCTTCCCAAAATTTGAGACAGGCGATTTATGTTGTTGGACCAGTTGCCTGATATCTAAGATAATTGAAGATACTGTGTGTTATTCGATAGCATAATGGTAGCGTTCAGGCCTCTTATTCATGAGGTCCCGTTCGACTACAACCTCGTGCTTTTTTGTCCTTTTTGTTCTGTTTCGAGAAGACAAAATAGACATAATGGCTCCTTTCTCTTTTTTTGATTATTTTAGTAATTAACATCAGGTTCTTAATATATTATGCCATGACTTTATATTATCATTATGATATTGTGGTTTCAAAAGGGAAAAAAAAAGATTTTATTCTCAATAAAATATCTTTTGTGGCATAAACATAACAAATTTACTGGCGTCGGCCTTAAAACATTCAAACAATTAAGCGTTCAAAAACAAAACAAAAGCCACAATTCAATATTTAGTCTATTTTTCCTCTTATCTCGATCATCTTGCAGTCGAGTGGCATGGAATTGACTAGTCTTTGCAAATGGGACTGTTCTTAGACACGATATTCCAGCCATTCTGAACATACACCATAAATGTTCTGTCCAGGGGCGGGTCTTTCATTACAAACACAGCAATCTCAATCTTTCCTATTTTCTGCCTTCCTCTTAGTCTCCCATAGATCCACATATCCTAATGTCGTCTATTATTCTTTTCAACCAGAGACCCAACCAATTCCTTTTTCTCTTTCTAATCAGTTTCAGCATCATTCTTTCTTCACTCACTTTTTCAACACAATTTTATTTCTTATTCTGTCTGTCCACTTCAGCACCGTTCTTCTCCCACCCACATTTCAAATGCTTAAATTGTTTCTCTTCATTTCGTCGTAATGTCCATGTTCTTTCTTCAATGCCACACTCCACAAAGCACTTCACTAGTCTCTTCCTTAGTTCTTTTTCCAGAGGTCCCAGAAGATCCTTCTTCTTCTATTAAAAGCCTTTGTTCATGTTTGCAGTTTTCTTGGGAAGGAAAAGGCTAAATGCGGTAACATCCTTGTTTCCCACACCACTATCTCTTTCGCATCTTATTAAATTCCGGGGGACCCAAGGTAGAGATGAGGAAGTGGATTTGACTAATTGGGCCCTCCGGACTTCACCGAAGTTAAATATTAATTCAATCAGGATTTTTGACCGGTCGGGAGACCGGAAATCTCAATTAGCCTTTGCCCCGCATCCGGGACTAGCTTCTACAAATCTCAGAAAATCTTAGAGTGTGATTGGGCCTATTTTTCCGAAAATGTTTCCCACACTTTTGCTTCGTAGCTCGCGGACGAACGTCGGAATTTAAATGTCAACTCTCAGGTTCAATTCCTCGTTACCCCTTTTTCATTTTATTGTGGTTCAAGATAGTATAATGTAATAATACAAAAAGAAAAACTAATCCCAGTATTATGCAACTGGATTTTCCAAACCTAATATTAAATGTATTTATTTATATGCTAAAGAACATTACAATATAAATAACTTGAATATTATTTATACAGTATCACTAAAGAACGATAACAGAATATAAATGATAAAATCGGTTTTTTTTAATTAATATATTGCGAAAGAACAATAACAATATAAATAACTTGAATATTGTTTTATAATGCTAATGAAGGAAACGAATATAAATAACTTGAATATTATTTAAATCCTAAAGAACGATAACAGAATATAAAAAACGTGAATATTATTCATTCAATTTACAGATTTATTCAGATGTATTTAAGAAATTGTAGAAGAATAGTAATTAGTAACAGTGTCCTATTTATTCTTCTTGGGGCCAAATTTGTAACTTTTAAAAGTGTGGTTACTATGTTGAAGTGTATGTGTTAACGGATGCTTGATTTGTTATGTATTGAGTCAGTTATGGGATGCTTGATGTCGTCGCTATGTCGTAATTATAGTTTGATTGTGTTTTGTGTGACTTTTTGTATTAATTTATGATGTTTGGGATGGAAATCTGCATATTTGTTTATAAAGTGTTACGTTTTTTTGTTTTTTAATGTTTTTTTATGTTTCAAATTGATACCTGATATTTGTTTTGCAATCGCAATGCCGAATTTACGGATTGTTTTTGTTTTGTTTACATCGCGTAAGCTAATTTAATTTTCTTTCCATTTCTCTTTAGCTTATCTTTTGTGTATAAAACTATAGCCCTAAACATATATGTAAAATAGCTAACCATGGAATACAATAATAATTATTATTCCCTATCTTTATAATACGATAACAGAATACAAATGATGACCTGAATTTTATTCATATCTCTAAAGAACGATAACAAAATATAAATAACGTGATACCCATAAAAAAGATAACTGGATATAAATGATAATTTGAATATCATTTACATCGCTAAAGAACGATTAAAAAAAAAAATGAAAACTTAAGAAGGCCCGGGAAACCCCCCCACCTTGAATCATTAAACAAGCACTCTACCGTGGTCTACGAGGCGCAGATATGGAACACTTTCATAGTTCCGGAACTGCTTGTACAAGAACATGCATCGTGTAACATCGCCGCGACCCGAAGTGGACTTTGAAAATATTCCTTTTTCACAGTGCGGGCCCCTTTTTTTTTTTTTTTTTTACAGCTGTACATCAAGAGTTCACTCTTTTACCCACGTCCAATATAACATCAACTGAACCATAACCACTAAAACATTAAATTTGAAATTGTAATTTCAGTAATTGTTTCTTTTAAAATTATTCATGTTTATTTCTTTTAAATTTCATTTTAAACCTAATTAAAACTTTTCAACGTGTTTATATTATTTAGGTTATGTTTGTTATAGCTTCTGCTATATGATATTATGGATAGTCAGTATGAGATTGTTTTTTTTAATCTAAGATTTATTGAAAATCATCTGTCAAGTGACGTTGATTACTGGAATCCGGACGATTGAATGGAATGCAAATGTTTAATAAAAATGAAACTGAATCAACAAAGCCTTCTGACTAGTAACAGTCCCCAGAGTTCAATGATGATTCCATAGTTGGCACAACTGATACCGGTAACAAGAAAACATAATCGTAAAACACTACCTGCCATCTAGCGTAATGTTGAGATGGTACAATAATACATTTGAAGACAGTTGTATTTTCGTAAGCCAATTAATATTTTATTGAACTTTGTTACTTCTAATCTTTTTATAGCCTACTTTCTTCAATCGTTAATAGTCAATTAAATCCACTCGAGTTTTTATTTTCTCAAGATAAATCAAAACCCTGTGAATTACTGTTGATAAATCATTAAGCGTCTTTAGTGGCCTAATTTGAAAATACTACTAAACCCCTACTGATAACATTTTTATATAATGGATAGGTACCTATAATATCGATCGGGATGTGTAACATTAGAATTAGTTCCGATTTTTGCCACCATTGGTTGCATTATTCGCTTATAAATTTCAATAGTGCCTCGAAAATTTACATTGAATTGGAATCCTTCTATATAATTTATGTTAGATTCTGTTTAAACATGCCCCCTTTTAAGTATGTCGTAAAACAAATGACACTCTTTGGGCCCACTTTTTAAATCTTTAAAAATT
>JAJSOF020000027.1:13388148-13415033 GCA_025594305.2 Periplaneta americana | reverse complement strand
GTCTAAAACTTGGAGATGGATTGTGAATTACTTTAATACAGATGAAATTCACATGAATTTAATTTGTTGCATTTGAATATAAGACTATTTCTTTTTTTCAATGGGGTGTTTTTATGAGCATGCCTTTAATATTATTCAGGTTAGTCTTTAAGGTATTAAAATATGGTTCTCAGGTTTATAATGGCGTCTGTTTAGTTTCGATGACACTTTATACAGAGTGTTCAGAATATTTTAAATGATTGATAACCATGTAATCTTACCCATTTTCAGTCATCCGTATGACTAAAATATTAATGATATAGCGGTCATAGTTGGCAGTTTAATTTATTTTCATAATAACATTATTATATTCAAAATCCAAAAAAATTCCTTGACATCACTGGCATATTCTTAAAATTTTATATGGGAATGACCCAGTATGTATGGTCCTAAAAAGTGAAGGCAGATGCGCAGATCTACTGCAGTTGATATTCTGAGCACTCTTTATCAAACCACGTGTAGCGCCGAGTTTCCGTGGTTCAACAGAGCTTCTCAAAAACTTTAAGATTTCCAATAGTCACGGGCCATAGAGTGTCACTACTGCCTTTACACGTACATACTTACAAGGGCATGATTAACAGAATCGTAGACATAAATTATATAGAAGGATCTCCAATTCAATGTAAATTTTCGAGGCACTATTGGAAATTTATAAGCGAATAATGCAACCAATGGTGGCAAAATCGGAACTACATTCTAATGTTACACATCCCGATCGATATTATAGGTACCTATCCATTATATCAAAACGTTATCAGTAGGGGTTTAGTAGTATTTTTCAAATTAGGCCACTAAAGACGCAATGATTTATCAACGGTAATCTCACTAGAGGTTTTGATTTATCTTGAGAAAATCAAAACTCGAGAGGATTTAATTGACTATAATGCGATTAGAAGAAAGTAGGCTATATAAAGATTAGAAGTAACAAAGTTACAATAAAATATTAATTGGCTTACGAAAATACAACTGTCTTCAAATGTATTATTGTACCATCTCAACATTACGCTGAGATGGGCAGTAGTGTTTTACGATTATGTTTTCTTGTTACCGGTATCAGTTGTGCCAACTATGGGAATCATCATTGAACTCTGTGGACTGTTACTAGTCAAGAAGGCTTTGTTGATTCAGTTTCATTTTTATTAAAACATTTGCATTCCACTTCAATCGTCCGGATTCCAGTAATCAACGTCACTTGACAGATGATTTTCCAATAAATCTTAGTATTAAACAAACAATCTCTCATACTTGACTATCCATAATATCATATAGCAGAAGCTATAACAAACATAACCTAAATAATATAAACACGTGTTAGGGAAAAGTTTTAATTAGGATGATGAAATAAAAAGAAACGTTTTAATTAACGATGATGAAATAAAAAATAAACATGAATAATTTTTAAAACAATTACTGAAATTACAATTTTTTCAAATTTCAATGTTTTAGTGGTTAGTGGTTCAGTTGATGTTATATTGGACGTGTGCGTAAAGAAGTGAACTCGTTGATGTACAGCTGTCAAAAAAAAAAGTGGCGCACTCGAAGAGCGAATATTTTTCAAAGTCCACTTCGGGTCGCGGCGATGTTAACCGATGACATGTTCTTGTACAAGCAGTTCCGGAACTATGAAAGTGTTCCACATCTGCGCCTCGCAGACCATCGGTAAGAGTGCTTGTTTAATGATTCAAGGTCGTGGGTTCGGGCCTTCTTCAAGTTTTCATTTTATTTTTAATCGTTTCTTTAGCGATGTAAATGATATTCAAATTATCATTTATATCCAGTTATCGTTCTTATGGGTATCACGTTATTTATATTTTGTTATCGTTCTTTAGAGATATGAATAAAATTCAGGTCATCATTTGTATTCTGTTATCGTATTATAAGATATGAATAATAATTATTGTATCTCAATGGGGGTTAGCCTTTATTTTACGCCTGTATGTTAGGGCTATAGTTTTATACACAAAAAGATAAGCATGAAGAGAAATGGAAAAGAAAATTAAATTAGCTTCGCGATGTAAACAAAACATAACCAATCCGTAAATTCAGGTATTGCGATTGCAAAACAAATACTAAGGTATCAATTTGAAACATACAAAAACATTAATAAACACATACGTAACACTTCTATAACACAAATATGCAGATTTCATACCATACATCATAAATTAATACACAATAGTCACACAAACACAATCAAACTATAATTACGACGCAGTGACGACATCAAGCATCCCATAACTGACTCACATACATAACAAATCACATCCGTTACAACACACGCACACTTCAACATATAGTAACACACTTTAAAAGTTACAAATTTGGCTCCAAGAAGAATAAATAGGACACTGTTACTAATTATATTCTTCTACAATTTCTTAAATACATCTGTAATAAATCTGTGAAATCTGATATGAATAATATTCACGTTTTTATATTCTGTTATCGTTCTTTAGCGATTTTAAGTAATATTCAAGTTATCATTTATATTCTATTTTCCTTCATTAGCATTATAAAACAATATTCATCTTATTTATATTGTTATTGTTCTTTCTGCAATATATTAATTAAACAAACCGATTTTTATCATTTATATTCTGTTATCGTTCTTTAGTGATACTGTATAAATAATATTCAAGTTATTTATATTGTAATCGTTCTTTAGCGATATAAATAATATACATTTAATATTAGGTTTGGAAAAATCCAGTTGCATAATACTAGTATTAGTTTTCTTTTGTATTATTACATTATACTATCTTGAACTACAATAAAATGAAAAGGAGTAACGAGGAATTGAACCTGAGACGTTGACATTTAAATTCCGACGTTCGTCCGCTGAGCTACGACAGCAAAAAGTGTGAAACATTTTTTCGGAAAAATAGGCCCAATCACACTCTAAGATTTTCTGACGATTCGTAGAAGCTAGTCCAGGATGCAGGGGGCAAAGGCTAATTGAGATTTCCCGGTCTCTGACCGATCAAACATCCTGATTGAATTAATATTTAATTTCGGTGAAGTGGAGGGCCCAATTAGTCAAATCCACTCTCTCCTCATCTCTACGCTTGGGTCCAAATTTAATAAGATGCGAAAGAGATAGTGGTGTGGAAAACAACAAGGATATTACCGCATTAGGGGCTTTATCCTTCCCAAGAAAACTGAAAACATGAACAAAGCGAAGCTTTAATGAAGAAGAAGGATCTTCTGCGGACCTCTGGAAAAAGAACTAAGGAAGAGACTAGTGAAGTGCTTTGTGTGGAGTGTGGCATTACGACAGAAAGAACATGGACATTACGACGAAATGAAGAGAAACGAATTGAAGCATTTGAAATGTGGATGTGGAGAAGAACGTTGCGTGTGAAGTGGACAGACAGAATAAGAAATAAAATTGTGTTTGAAAAAGTGAGTGAAGAAAGAATGATGCTGAAACTGATTAGAAGAGAAAAAGGAATTGGTTGGGTCTCTGGTTGAAAAGAATAATATAGACGACATTAGGATATGTGGATCATATGCGGAGACTAAGAGGAAGGCAGAAAATAGGAAAGATTGGAGATTGCTGTGTTTGTAATGAAAGACCTGCCCATGGACAGAACATTTATGTGTGTATGTTCAGAATGGCTGGAATATCGTGTCTAAGAACAGTCGCTATTTGCAAAGACTAGTCAATTCCATGTCCCTCGACTGCAAGATGATCGAGATAAGAAAGATAGACTAAATATTGAATTGTGGCTTTTGTTTTGTTTTGAACGCTTAATTGTTTGAATGTTTTAAGGCCGACGCCAGTAAATTTGTTATGTTTATGCCACGAAAGACATTTTATTGAGAATAAAAATCTTTCTTTCCATTGCAGCCACAATATCATAATGATAATGATAAAGTCAGCGCATAATATATTAACGAACCTGATGCTTCAATTACTAAAATAATCATAAAAGAGAAAGGGCCATTATGTCTAGTTTGTCTGTCTCAGAAACAGAACAAAAAGGACATAAAAGCACGAGGTTGTAGTCGAACGCAGGACCTCATGAATAGAGGCCTGAACGCTACCATTATGCTATCGAATAACACACAGTATACTTCCAATTATAACTGTAGATATCAGGCAATTTGGTCAACAACATGTAACATCGCCTGTCTCCAATTGTAGCGAAGATACCCAAAGGGAACTTTGTTCAGGACAGCGGGGCCACTTTTCTTTTGACAGCTGTACATGATGTATCCCTCAACTAGGCCTATTCAGGATTTCCGAATGGTACTCTTCATATATGAGCAGTGATCTTTATTAATTCTGGGGGGCGAGACTTCTTTCTTGGACGAAAGGAGCAAGACGTGTCCTGAGGCCTTCTGATTGGCGCACCGGCGAAAGCAGCTACAGCGACAACCAACCAGATTCCTCAGTGCTACAGCAGCAAGCGAGCGCAGTGGTTTCAAGCAGCTCTTCGGCCAGGGAGGCTCGAGGCGCCGAGCATCGTACTTCATCAGCCCAGGCGGCGGACACCTACGTAATCCGGCACTTCTTAAAGAGCAGCCTATTGGTTCCATTGCCGCACCGGCGCTCAGCGCGAAGAAAGCCGCGCAGCCTACGGAAGCTGTGCGCCTCTCCTGGCCAGGCGGATCCCGGTCGGGGATTGGGTCCTCTCTCGAGAGCCCCCTAGCCGTCCTCGGCCCTGGCAGGCTTCCTGCTAGGGAACTCTGTGCCTTCGTGGGAGTGACTGCCCAAGGCAGGGCCTTCGGGCTAATTTGCCCGCCCTCCACTCTTCACTATTGCCGGCCCTTCTGGGGGCTACGAAAATTTTCGCCCGGCCCCTGTCAGGGCCAAGAAAAGGGAACCAAACCGACGGTCCCGGCGGGCTCCGCTTGTTGCGATCGGCTAACCGGGCTGGCTTCGGCGACCGGTCGGGCGTAACTGCTGGGCTTCCACCCTTAGTGGGAAAGGGCCTAGCAGGTTCTTGCCTGCGGACAGAGTGCCGCTTGGGTCTCCCCCTGACGGATCGATCTTAATTCGAATGGCTCCAGTTAAGAGCAACAAGGCCACGGCCATCCTACTGCAGGTGGCTAAAGCGGTTGCTAGTTTGCACTGCAGTAGGGCCCACCTCTCCTACTTCCGCGTGTCGCGTCCGCGCAGATTACTCCGCCCAGGCGTGGAACCTGCGATCGGCTGGTCCTGTACGGACCGCCGCCTGTCCCGGTCCCGTTGCGGAGATCCTTGAGCTTCGTCCCCTACCACCATCCCAGTCCCTCCAGGACTCCGAAAAAACCCACCCCTCCCAAGGTAGCTCCCAGGTCACTGAGGTGACACGTATTGACTTGCCGTTCCTGCGGACTGAATAGCGTGGTGTTGCGGGTCTTGGCTGATGAAGTGCCACCGATTCCATCTGGTCCGGCGCCCTTCAAGTCATTAGGCCAAAAGAAAAGAAGAAAAGAAGAAGAAGGGGGCCAGCAAGCGAGCAGGGCCTTTCCCTTCCGCTAGTGAGCTCACCAGGAAGAGATCCTCTTTTACCTTGGAGCAATCCAACTTTTCAAGTCGTGACCGAGGAGGCAGCACCCGCCGAACCTGAGGCCCCACAGGAGACGGCTCCTGCCCCTGGTAGATCAGGGGGTTTCCCCCGCCCCCTTCCCCCAGCTCGTACTCCGTTTTGGAGAGTGAGGACTAGGAAGATGTTGAGACTGCCCTCACTGGGCGACGTGGTGATATCCCACCCGTTATTATTCCCAGCCTTCACTGGCTCGCTGGGCCGACTGAACAGGTTCAAGGCCGAATACGAACCTTTGGGGCTTATGTCGTACAGGGCGCGCGGCGGGAGGGGTGAAAACTGTTTGCGAAAGGGACTACGCAAATTTTTTGCGGGGTTCCTGACCGGGCAGGAGTAGCGTACAACTTGCTGCCCCCAAGAACGACAAACCTCTGCGATTCGTTCAAAGAGGAATAGATATTCACACAGATGAGGAGGACATCCAGGGCGACCTGGAATTAAAAGCATAACGTCCGGCAGTGACAGGATGCCTCATCAGGACAAACCAAACTCCCAATGGTCATTGTCGATGTGGAATTCCCCGAAACCCGGGATGGAATGAGAGCCTTGCGTAAATGCTCCCTGATGAGGGTAACTTTTGGGGGATTACGTCCCAGCAAGCACCCGCCTCAGTGCAGAAACTGCCAGTGTACTACCACACCAGGCTAGCTGCAAAACGCAGCCTATTGTCGACTTTGCACGCCCCCATAAGCTAAAGATTGTCGCAAGCCGCACGATGTCCCCGCTACATGCGCACCCGTCTGGCGCTCACACCGCCAATTCGGAGGGGGTCCGTAGCACTACAGGTTAGAGATGCCACGGAAGGAACCCAGCAGGGCTGCCCGACGGAGGGGGGCAGGCTCGAAAAACAGCGACGCCAATACGAGTGGCTCCGGCAGCAGCGGGTGGAGCGGGCTGCGGGCGGCAGCAGCTGTTCCGGACAGCAGCCGCAGCCCAGGCTCGCGCCCTGTTTCGGGGCCCCCCGCGGCGACCCCACGGAACTCGGGCTGGTCCCCGGGAGCAGCAGCAGCGCAGGCGGAAATCCTTCGCTTTGGAGGTGCCCGTTGCCGCGCCTCTGTGGGCCACCGTGGCAGCGACAGCCCCCAAACTGCTGCCAATAATGGAGGACCCCTTTCTCAGCGCCTAAGCGCAACGGGGCAACAGAAAACCCAAGGCTACCACGGTAGAGTCCAACTCCGCCCCTGTCCCAAAGGCCCCGCGGAAGCTATTGCAAGCACCTCGAAGGCCCGACCGGGCAAAGGGGCGACCTTGGACCAAGTTCAGCACTTTGCCGAGGCGTTGCAATTAGCAAACCCTAACCTCCCGCTCGCCCCAATACTAGAAGGATTAACCAGGTGATAAATTCTCCTTATGGAGAATCCTATGTCTCCCTCCCGGAATGTTTAAGCTCCTAACCTCCCCCTTTCTCTCAATGGCCAGACGAAGTGACGGGTTGCTAGGATGTGTTATGGAACGCCAGGGCCTTAGACATGATAGACATGAGTTCAGGGCTTTCCTGGGCGCTAATAAATAGGCGTAGCTTTATAACAGAAACGTTCCTGACACCCCCAAATAAATTTAAGATGCGCGGGGTTTAAAGCTATAGACAAGATGGAGCGGGTAGAAGAGGCGGAGGGGTAGCGGTGTTCGTTCGTTCTAAGATCGCGCACTGTAGTATCTCCTTCCCAGCTAGCGGCATCAGAGGGGTGGCTTTAGGGGGCCTACATAGGCAGACTCCCTTTTTGCTTATGGCTGCCTACAGTCCTCCGGCATACTAAATGAACGCGATTTAGATATGGGGACAAATCTATCCGATGGGTTCGTAGTCAGGGGACCTCAATGCGAAGCACGCTAGCTGGAACTGTCAACGCCCCAATCGGCAGGGCGATAGGCTTTCTAATTCTACGGAACGGATACGTCGTGATGGCCTAGGGAAACCCCCACGTCCGGATGCTGCCCAAAACAACTGCCTGACATATTAGAATCGCTCTGGTGAAAGGTCTCACAACTAGAGGGGAAACTAAACCTGGATGATCTTCCGTCCGACCACCTACCGGTGATAATGGAATCAAGCACCCAGTCGAACTCTCCCCAACCGCTGAAATTCAACTACAAGGCGGCAGACTGGGTGTTCTTTCCCAAAACCAGGTAGCCGCTACGCTCCCCACTCCCCCTGAAGTCACTCCGGCAGGATAGATGGTAGTTAGCGACTGACGGAGTGCATAAAGAAGGCAATGGTTGCTGCAATACCGAAACGGTCTTCACAACCGGGACGGATGCAGCTCCCCGCCTATATTAGAGACCCTAAAGATCGCCCCAATAGAGCAAGAACATTGTGGAAGCGTACTAGGTTAGATCAACATAGAATAGAAATGAACCGCTTGCGCAGGCGGATCAGTGAGGCGGTCCCCGAACGGGCGTGGATGCTTGGAAATCAAATTTGAAACGATGGACAGCGAAACGTGTCAGATGTCGGCGTGTATCTCGAGCTCTGTCAATCCGTCTCAATCTATTCACCCATTAGTAGTCGGTCAGATGTCACGGCCTTTACTCCTGAGGGGAAGGCTACCGCACTGGCAGACGTTCTAGAGACCAATTTTCAACCCCTGGAACAAAATTTAAACTTGCCCCATATCAGAGCTGTTGAGGAATCGGTTCGAGACCTCCTTAGCAGAGCCGGAAAATGGAATACGACCTACGCACCCACGAGGTCGCCCATTTCATTCATCGCCTCGGCCCTCAAAGGCCGCAGGGCCGACGGTATCAGGAATTATATTGCAGCATCTCCCAAGGTCAGCTTGAACCATGCAGAGATAATTAATAACATCTTGGCTTCCCGGGCCTTTCCATTCCTGGAAAAAGCTCGTAGTTCTCTTTCCAAGCCCGGAAAGGATAAGACGAATCCAAGCAACTATAGGCCTATTAGTCTCCTCAGTTGTCTCAGCAAACTGGCGGGCGGGTCATACATGACGCCTCACTGAAGTAGTATTGCCCCAAATCAGGAACGAGCAATTCGGTTTTCACCCCGGTCGTTCCACTACACTCCAGGCACTCCCATGACGGAGGGCGTACCTGGGCTATGAGCACGAAGGGGTGGTGCTGCGCTTACCTGGACATCGAGCGAGCATTCGACAGGTTTGGCATGAGGTTTCCCCGTTAAGTTCTGGGCATGGGAGTCCCAGATGGAATGATACGCCTCATTTCTAACTACCTCCGAGCCGTACATTTCAAAACCCATGTAGGCACTAGTTTCTCCACCCCGTGAAATTCACGCAGGTCACGGGTTCCATTATCAGGCCCATACTTTTCAATATATTCATTAATGACCTCCCGTTTGCTATATCACGGCAGAAGTAGTCATCTGTTAAACTATCAGACGACACTGCCCTCTTGGCGATGGGCAAAACCTATAGATTAGCGTCCGTAGATTGCAGTCGATCTTAGATCACCTCCCGCCGTGGTTCCGCGACTGGAGAATCAAGTCAATGTAAATGTCAGGCATACCCCTTTCACTAAGAGCGAGGCTCGAAGACCCACCCACCACACTTTTCGGACGAGAAATGCCGTGGATGAACCAAATTAAATATTTAGGGATCATTATGGACTCTCATCTCAACCCGAGATCCATCCCAAACCCTTCTTCGTAAGGCCAACGGCCCGATGGGTTTGACACTATCCCATTCTGGCGGGCCCTTTAAATCCTGACAACCTGAGGTAGGACTTACCATGTATAAAGGCCCTCATTCGCTCTGTCATTACCTATGCCGCACCCGCATGGTTTGCGGCAGTGTCCCATCTCCGTAAACTCCAAAATTATCCAAAACCAGGTGATTCGACTCATTACCCATCTCCCCGAGTCGCCTCGAGAAGAAAGTTCCATGATGAACTAGAGTTGCCAACCATGAACGAGTTCATTGCTCGACTGGCTAGGGAACCCGTATGCGGAAGCTCTCTAACCCAACCCGCTCATATCTGGCCTCGCCCAGTATGATCCCAGGTTCAGCGTAGAAACCCGACAAGTCCATTAGCTATACTATTGAGACAGGAGGACAGGGGGGCTGCGTTACTCCCAGGTTTTGGGAGCACGACTCAACTCCATGAGACTCCTTTGGATATGCAACCGCTGTAAAATGACCTTGTCTTAACTGGGCTAAACAAAATCCCTCCTAACATTATTTACTTTTGTTGATCATGGAACTATAATAGAGCCAATTGGCTAGTATATATCCATCGATTCATGATCATTCAACTTAAGAGCCAACTGGCTGGGCTCTGATATTGAGACAACTCCCTCCTGCCTAAGGTTTTCCGTGGTTTTTCCCAAGGCCTAAGACAAATGTCGGGGTGAGCCAAAAAATGGGCCACGGACCTGCCTCATATCCCCCTTAATCTTCCTAATTACTTAAATTAATTAACTAATTACATCTGTCCCCCTCTTCGTAACTGAGTCCCTCTATAACCAAATGGCTTGTCTCAAAATTGAGACGATCAACAAGGCTCATGATAACAATCACCTCCTACATAATAGCCAAATTGGCTAGTCTCCTATACATGAGACAACTCATCTCCTTAAGGTATTCCGTGGTTTTTCCTCAGGCCTAAGACAAATGTCGGGGTGAGCCCTATAAGAAATAGCCACGGACCTTATGCCCTTCCCATATATATTCCACCTTTATTATAAATGATGTATTCCCCAGTTCAGATAATATTAATGTCTATTAAATTCGAGGTCACTCAATAATCGCAAATTGAAAGGACAGGACCTCTCCCAATTGCAGATTTGATTTCACGGCGCTTCTTCCGACGGCCTTCACCTGCTTTGTCATCCGAACAACAGATGAGGCGTCTTGCCATCCTAACGGCAAACACCAGCAAATCCTATCGCCCGTTCCGTGATCAATTGTCAATCTCAGCCCCCTCGCGTATGTGGTACCTAGAGGTTACGTCCCAATTTCGGCTTCCCCTTCAAATTTTCTAGAGCTCCTTCAGGGGCAGCTAACCCGGTGAGACTAGTGGCCAACAGGCTTGGAGCTCACATATATGTTTGTACAGCCCCCCAAACCCCCTTTCAGGACGCGTTTTGCGAACCTTTTAAATTTTCCCCAATTCTCCTTCGATTTTTTCGATTAATTCTTGTTCTTGAATGCCAATGCGAGTCATTTTGAAAGTTCTGTGCATCGACTGGAGTGGTTTGTAATTTTCTGTTTTTGACGTCCAGACCAGTGCAGTTTGAAATGTTGGCAAACAAAAAACAAATGCTAGGGTAGTGATAAAATAAACAAATGCCTAGAAGCGATAAAATTAAACAAATGCTAGGGACCGATAAAATTGTGCGATAAGCAGCCATGATTGGTTGAAAGACGTCCTTTTGTACCTTTTTTTATTGGTCGAAAGTAGTGTGACGTAGTAAAAGTGTAATAGTCGTTTAAATGAAATGTTTAACCACAATATACAGGTCTCCTACCGATCTTTTTCCATCACGGACTGACTTTAGATTCCCAGTAACGGAATTTCTAGCGTCTAATTACTGATCAACTGAACAAATGTGGCTATAACATGGCTACTATGTGTTAGCTATATTGAAGAATGTGATTCCAAACGTGTCCATTTTTCATGAAAGGACTGGGCTAGTTCTTTTATGAATTTGGTCTACGGACTGAGCGAGATTTCAAGTGGCATGCACAATCACAAACTTTTAGACAAGGACTGGCGTTGTTTAGGAAGCAGAAAAGCTTAAGATATGACTGAGGTCTCAAACACAATCATATATAGGTGTACGTAGAAATTATAAAAATAGCAGAATGGACTGACAAGCAAATATTATGATGGAAGCAGACAATTTTTTTCCACAACCCCATGTTAATAATGCCAAAACAAGTGCTTGTACAAATTTTGGCCACTCGAAAGCAATTACGAGGGCCAAAAAAAAAGTTTCCTGAAAAAAAAAAAAGAAAATACAATTTCATTGAAAAAATTATGCAACAGGTGCAATAACAGTTGAGCTATTTTCAACATATTTCTCACTGGAATTAGACATTTGCCACCCCATGGGACCGACAGGCAATCGAAAATATTGGAATAAATTTGAATAGGAACAAAAAAGTTTCCTTCCCAGGCAGGATTCGAACCACGAAAGTCTTGGTTACCAGTCAAAGTGCTCTGGAGTGAACAAGGCTCTGATTCAGCTATAGGTCGTCGGTTTTTTTTTTGCCACTACTGTACATATACCCTTAACACTCATTTCCGTAAATTAAATTTTTAAGAACTGTTTCCCTGATACTAAAAAATTATCCCACATTCTGTGATGAAATATTTTGTATTTATGCATGTCATAGCTATTAAATGGTACAAATTTCTTCTCTATCTTGGATTCTATTCTGATAAAAATAAGTTCATTTTTAAAATGGTTAAATATCAGTATATTGCTTCTACACAAAATAAATAATATGCATTATTTATTAAGGAATCAGTTAGTTAAGCATGATATTGTAAACAAGTTTCAACAATAAAATAAAGGAAGTACATAAAGAAAGTTGAAAAATATATAATTATGAGAGGAAAAGCTTCATCACTGCAGAGTGTGCCATCATTTTTCATTTTGAAAAAATATATAAATACATTTTTAATTGTAAAAAAATTTTCATCATATAGCAGTCGGGCAGTGTTTTCACCTATCAGTTTTTATTATTGTCAAGTTACAGTAATGGAGCAAAGAAAGTTGAAGATGTTCAAGCTTTTACTGCTGTAGCTGTACTTAACCTCTTAAGCATATACATTAGATAAACACGATAAAACATTTTTGAATTAACAATAGTTGTGGGGGTATTATATTACACACGATTAAAGTCATCAATAAGGGGTGAATATTTCATTTTTTTTAGTTACAATTATTGCAAACAGATTTTGTAAACTATGAAAAAAGTGTTGAGAATTAAACATCAATTGTAGCCACCCTTTATTATTAAATTGTTAATTAAAATTTCTATTTATAATATATCGTATTATAATAATTAAAACAACTATTATTGTACATGGTGAAATATTACACTCAATCTCAATAAATTATCGGTTTAAATTTATATCAATAATCAAATTTCCCAACCAAAGGAGAATGAAAACATAGTAAGCAGGTACAATGAGCATAAACAACGACGTTAAATTAAACGCTGTTCTGCTTAATATCATACAACTTAAGTAGTCTCATACAGGCAGAGGCGAAGGGTTGAGCAATTTGAAAAATATATTGGATATTTATGTAATAAAATTAGTGGACTTTGAAACAATGGGGGCTTTATTTTGAGTGGACGTTTAATTGAATGGACTTTAAATTATAGTGGACATTTCTGTATATGGACGTTTTGCATTGGACATTTAACCCCCAACCTGCTGAATACATGCGCGAATAAATATATTTTATTGAGTGTTCGCGTAGGCTTCCGCGCTGGTGTACTGTTGTGTGGATAAGCTTGGGCTTCTCCGGGGTTGTTTTGGGTGTTATTGGCTGACGTTTCGACCGCTGTGTTGTGGTCATCTCCAGGCAGAGCATTCATCCACAACTGCTCTGAAGATGGCCACCAGCGGTCATCTCAAACAGAGCATTCATCCAACAACTGCTCTGAAGATGACCCAACACAGCGGTCACTCCAACAACTTTCAAACAACTGCTCGAAGTGACCACAACACACCTTAATTCCAAGAAAGAGCAAATTCATCCAACAACTGCTCCTAAAAAAAACCACTGATTATTTTCTATTTCATCTACATAATTATTTGTGATTTGAGTTTTTAACAATTAAAAAAAATACAAGAGACCACAATTCCCCATTTGTTTGAGCAACTTTATGTAAGGTATTTGTTGTATGTACTGAACGTCTATTTTACTTTGTAAGGATTGTCTGTAGTGGTAGACGTATACATTGTATACATAGAGTAGTGATGTCAAAGAAGCGCATTTTCTGACCTTGACGTCGTGCGCGGGCATCAAGCGCAAACTATGGAAAGAGGAAGGGTTGTGTTATGAATAAGCAACCTGTTGGATTAAAAAACAGTGGTACAAACTTCAAACGGAACGTGAAATTTTATATCGTTTTTTTTATATGGTTTCTTTCTGTTTGATATTATCTATATATCTGTAAAACAAAAGTACCAACTTCTTAATATTGCACTTGTTTTTTAAATGTTAATAACATAATAAAAAGTTAAAAAGGGAATATTCCATAATTTCCATAGTATTCAACTATACTGTACTAAGTGAATGAAACACATCTTTCATAAAAAGTGACATCCCAAAAAAAAAAAGAGAGAGAGATTGAGTATGACATGATAAGTTAGAATTGATATTGATTACTTAGCCTTATAAAAGTAATCAATAAACTAATCAAAACAATATTACATTTAAAAGCAAAGTTACCTAAGTGCTTTATATGTTTTAAGTTAACTAATATTCCATAAGAAAATTCTTGTCGGATTATGCTTTAAGGTGATATTGCTGAGCAACTTCCTATCATCAGAATATTAAATTATTTTCTCAAATTGCGAAGCTATAGAGCTGACATTTTTACAATACATGGCCACGTATCTTTTGTTTATGATGTAACAGTAGTTGCTTTTTAATTATTTCCTTGCAAACAATTTCCATACGAATATTTTCAAAATTTTCAATATCCTATCTTCAGTAATACGTATTTACTGTATATTAGATTTGAAAACATTCTGTAACTACTAAATAAATAGGCCTATATCTGAAAATTTCACTTTTCTATAAAAAAAAGTTGAGAAAATATTTCTTTTGAATAAAAATCAAACTTGTGAAAAATAGCATTAAAATTGAAACTTACATTCTTATAATGCATTTATACTTCTCAGCCAAATCTTAAAAATTAACATGGATACAGTTTTAATAAGTTCTCTTCCTTTGCTATCGAATCAGTGCTGGCCATCCCTGCTTCAGCTCTACAAGCGACATAAATACTACCTCTTTCGCCCGTCTCTTTCCTCTCCGCTGTAAAGCGCTCAGGGTCTACTGAGCTCTAAAGCGCCCTTACTCCTATAGGCATTAATTGACGTGACGACAAGAAGTACCCCTATGCACTGCAGCCTTGATGAAAGAGTTGCGTGCAGACAGCATCACCATGCTAAACCGGCTCCAACATTCTCTTCATTACGCATTCCCCCCAGCCTTCTGATTCGTATACCACACTTCTGCTATTTGATATGCCTTTTCTCATAAATTTATAAGTAATCATATCCCATAAAGACAAGTGGAACCGGGGGGGAGTTTCGGTACCTCTATACAGCCTGTTTGGTCTTCTAACCAATACCATTACCTACCAATCTTTAGAAAATCCGATGAATATCTACTGCTCAGTGACAGCGGCTCGGGCGTCATGCAAATAAGGAGATCCCTTATTTTTCGAAATAATGAAAGGAGGCTATGGACAGTGTGGGTGCATAACGAGAAAAACATGAAAACTCCGAGATAAGCGTCAAAACCCACAAATACCACTCCGCCATCGCGCGATCTAAACTCAGGATCGCGATCGTCTGTAAGTCAATTTCTCTTCTCACTAAAATTGTTTAGTCACCTGCAAAGACGAAGGTATTTAGAACTCTTGTGTGCATTTTTAAAGCTATTTCTTAAAAAAAACTGTGAATTGCCTTTTATTTTTATTTATGATGCTTTATCAACTGTATGGATGGGTAGGAAAAGAATAAAAATAGAATAGATAGAATAGAATAGAAAAGAATGTTTTATTTTCGCTGGAGAGTTAAGGCCATAAGCTTTCTCTTCCTCAACCTCCTTAATCAATACAATAGTGACATACTGACATACATATTTAAATATTATTATGAATATTTACATACATTAAAAAATACTCAAACAATATTCTTCAGTTAAGTTTTAACGATTAGTATATGTTTATTTTTTTTAAACTGATATTTCACCTGAATGAGATGGTCCAAAATTACAGCGCCGAATTTACCCATCTGTTACTCTTAAAAGGTCGAGGAAAAACCCCCGGAAAAAAACTCAAAGCATAAAACTTATTCATAAGATTTGAACCTGGGCCCGCTCGTTTCACTGTCAGACATGCTAACCGTAACTCCACAGGGTGGGCGTGAATTGTTTTCCATTTAAATCAATATATAACGAAAAAGAGTTACCGATAAATTGTGAAATTCCCAGTTTAATAGTATCATATTCAGATTGTCTTCCCCGTTTTTGTTAATTCTAATGTATGAGGATAAATTTTACATTGCTCTTATTTTTTTTGTAGGTTATTTTACGACACTTTATCAACATTTTCTTTTTATCTGAATGAAATGAAGGTATAATGCGGTGAAATGAACCCGGGTCCAGCCCCAAAACTTACCCAGCTTTTCTCTTTGGGTTGAAAAAACCCAAAAACCTAAACCTTTAATTGCCCCACAGGGAAATCATGGAACCACCTTTTTTGGGCCCAGATCGCGCCGTTACTTCACGGGTGTGGACCATGCTCTTATTATAGGTTTGTTTTTAAAACTTTTTAAAATTTTTTTAAATTATGTCCCCCACTCTAGCAGCAGAAAATCTAAAAAAACAAAAAAATTAAAAAATACCCACAGCCCAAGCGCTGGAGGGAAGTTTTTGGTCCCCGGAAAAATTCACAGTCGTTTCCGTCCGTGCCATTACAGTTATTTTTTGTGATCCCCCATTCTCCCCGGGAACTTCCCATGTTTAAATGAGCTTTTAAACTCCCCTAATCATAACTTTTTATGTTTTTTGTAAATTATGGTCTTTTTAAGCGCTACCTGTCAGTTTTCCTCGCCCATGTCCCAAAAAATTTTCCCCCCGAATTCTTTAACATCCAGTAAATCTACACAGGCCTGTCGCATTTAAACCTCAAATGACACGCCTGGGCCGGAATCAACCCCAACCTCGGCAAAGGCCCCGCCTTCCGTGCCCCCAAAAACTTATGCTTTTTTGTCGAAACGGGCAGTTCCAAAGTAAATTTTTTTATTATATTTATCTTCCACTATCCATAATAATATGGATTCTCAACATTTTAAAATAATTTAAATTAAGCCTTTTGAAACAAATTTCAAATACCATGCTGGCGATTTCTATTATAAACCATTTCAAATACAATTTTTTTTTAAATTTAAACTTTTATTTGTAACCTGTGGAAAGCATTCTTTTTCCCATTGCCCCCCAAACGAGTTAAGGCCAACTGAATTTACTTAATACGCTTCTCTCTCGATCTGTTTACTAATTTGTTGGGTGCGCGTTCTCCAGACCTGAACATTTGAATTTCTTTGGGACCACTTTAAAACAATTCTTTTTAAAAAAATTCCCCGCATTAAAAAAACTTCATCACTTTCCAAAACAGCTCCAATTTATCCACAAACAACGTGTTTTGAAAGTCGACAGTCTACGGGACAGCATTGTAGTCTTGCATTCAGGCTGAAGGGGGAAAATTTTAACACTTCCTATAATGGGGAAATATCTCCACATTACTGACTACAAACATGCTCTATAACTTGGAACTAAAAAATCCATGAAAAAATGTTTTTATGAATTTTGTGTATTGTTTGTTGTCTCTACCCGTGAATGGTCAACAATTTGAAACTCCTGTTATAATTATTGTCTTATGTGTAATAACAAAACAATAGTAAAAAATCAATCCTTACTTCTTAAAAGGGTTTTTTAAGGCCCTGGTTCATTCCGCCCTCATAAGCCCGCCATCGGTCCTACCCTGTAAATTAATCCAGTCTCTATTCCCCCCCCCCCTCAAACCCATTTAAATTTTTTCCTCGCATCTCTCTCAGCCGCCCCAAGGGTTTTCCCTTCCCCCAACTATCCTCAAATTGCTTTCTGGTTCGTCAACGTGCCATAAAATATGTTACTGGGAATAATAATTAATAATAAAAATATAATATTTTTTTTTGTTGTTGTAATGATAATTTAATAATAATAATAATTTAATAAAAACCTTTTTTTTAAATTGCTTTTCCTTTTGGAAAAAAGGGGGAAATCTTTTTTGTTGAATAAGTCTCCAAAAACTATTCTCCTTTTCTGGTAACTGATCAACAGATTTACTCTATAGCCCCGCTCTCGTCTTTTTGATAATGGAGCCTTGTTGGGCGTCAAGTTCCTTTTCTTTTTAAAAATTTTTTAGGTTTTTTTTATAATATATCTAAACATTGCTTTCATTTTTAAAGTTTTAAAGGGGGTCAAAATGCCATAATAATTTGGTTAGATGTTATTGGAACATAAGAAAAAGTGAGTCAAACTAAACTCGGGGACTTGGGGATATTTAAAAGGGAAACAAGAAATTGGTTTTTTCCCTGAAAGAACTTTATATTTTTCTTTCTAGTCTTTAAATATTAAGCAAAAATGTTAATTAATTTTTGGAATTTTTTTTTTCAGATCATAAACCAACAATTTTATCATTCATTAGCCGGTAGGAAAAAAGTACCCATAATTAAGTGGAATTTTTAGTGAATAAAGGAAAATGTAAAATAATAAAAAATGGAAACTAATTTTTTAAAAAATTTGAATTATTAAACCAAATAAAACCCCCAAAAAGACTTATATCCCCAGCTTTCTTTTTAAAAAAATAACTAATAATATCTTTTTTTTGTAATTTGCCGTGATAATACATAAAAAAAAAATACTTTCCCATAAGTTCTTTTTTCATTTAAATAGCTCATTATTTTCTACTTTTTAAATACAATTTCATTGAGTGAAGAGAGGGCGGTACACAACTAATCATAAAATTTTACAAAATTCCAAGGGTTTAAAAACCCCAAAACTCTCCCCAGTGCATTGAAAAAAAGGCACTTCATTGTTGATAAATGATTCCCCGTCGAAAGGGGGGTTTAAACCCGGGGGTCTTTGGTCTATTCACAAAAGGGAATCTGGATTTTTTTTTTATTAGGTTATTTTTTCGACCGTATCAACATCTAAGGTTTTTAGCGTCTGAATGAAAGAAAGGGCAAAAGCCGAAATTCCCCCATTTGCTCCTGTGGTTGAGGGGAAAAACCCCCGGAAAAAAACCCCAACCGGTCTTGGGCCGGTTGAACCGGGCCACCCCGGTTTTTTGGGGTGTACCGTTACTCCCCAGGGGTGGACCTAATCTAAGTTTCCTCTTCTCCCTTCCCCTTTCCTTTATCATTCCTCCCCCTCCACCACCGGCCTTACCCCCCTTTCCCAGTTTCATAACTTTCACAGGTACACATCTTACCCTGGCCCCCCCAAATGGTGTAAAATTTAAAAAGAGTCCAATCCTGTCATCTATCAACCCTATTGGAACCAGAATCACGCAATGAAAGGGGGTGACATTTGACACCCAAAAAATTTTTTAAAATCACCCAAATTCTTTCTTAAAACAAGATACGATTGGGTAAAAGCTTTTGGGAAAAATCATAATCTAAATCAGTATGGTTGTGAAGTAGTTTTGGTTTTGGAAACCCAAACAAAATAATTTAAAAAAGTTTTTTTGAAACAAGTAGGGTTGCATAAAGTGATTTTGAGTTTTGGAACAAAACAAAATAAATTAAAGTCTTTTGAAAAAAATATAGTTCATAAGTGTTTTGGGGTTTTGGAACCAAACATAATAATAATTTAAAAAATCTTTGAAACAATTTGGTTGAATGAAGTGATTTTGGATTTGGAACAGACACTAATGGTTGGAAGTCTTTTAAACAGTCATAAATTGTTAGCGTTTAAAGAGCAGGATAGAACAGGGTTTTGGACCATAATCGAATAGTGAAAGGGGGTTGATTAGAAACTACTGCTAAAATAATTTCGCCCAAATGGGTAACAAATTTTTGGAACTTGATCCCCTCAAAAAACTCCATAACGTTGGATTTCTCTTCGTCTATGGAAGATGAAAAAAACAAAAGTGTCTCGCACCACGATGAATGGCCAACCATTAAACCTTAAACGAATCTAAATTGGTGCTTTTTATTACAAGCATTTTACAAGGAGATGGGGAATCTTCTATATATTTTTAGTTGGTTGGCTGATCCTCGAGTTTTTTTAGCGTCGATGAGTTTAGTATGCGGAGGGTATTTGGGAGATGGGGACGATTCGCCGTTACCTGTTTCCCCTTGGGGGGTTGGGGAAATCTCGGAAAAAAACCCGAATAATCGGCGGGGATCAAATCAAGTGAAACCGACCGAGGCAAGCCCCTTAACCACTGAGCCCGACGGTGGCAACTGTTTATTGAACCCGTAAAAAAAGATTTTTCCCAGTACGGGCAAATGAACAAATTTCCCCAAAGAAGAGACAAAAAACTTTTTCAATGCAGATTTGGTCTGAACACGTGAGGAACTCCATTAACAGACTTTTTAAAATTTTAAAGTTCCCATTTCGGTCTGGAAGTGTGGGGGGGGTTAAACAATCCCCCAGCCCAACCCTTATTCCCCAAAGTTCTTTTTAGCCAAGCCCCCCTTGTCATCAGGATGTAAACCAAATCAGTTCCAAGGTAACGGATGAAATCTTCCCTCAACTTTCCCCCTGCTCCCAAGACCAACTTGAATCCATTACATTTTTTATAATGAATCCCCAAGGAGAGACCTCCCATTCAATTGAAGGGGAGAGCAAAATATTTCCCAACCACAACAGACCCTTTGGGGGACAGGGGTTAAATTTTATGGTTTACCAAAAATTTTTTATAGCATCCGTTTTTAATTCAAATGTGCCAAACTCTGACGGAATATCCAGCCCAACTCATCTCTTTCAGTGAAACTATCAACGTGAAAAACCCCGCAGTACTCAAACCTTTTGATCATTTCATGTCGATTTTCGGGAAACAGGTAATTAACATCAGATATCAGACAGAATGGCAGGAAAATTTGAAGGTGCCTAGAACATATAGAACATTTCCTGGGGAAAATTTAATATACTTATCTTTTTTTGTGTCATTCCATTGTGACAGTTGTGACATTTGTCAAAACCCGAAATAAATTATTTTTTAATAATAAAAAATGTTAAAATTTTTGTTAAAAATTTATTCCTTCATGTTTACAAAAGTTTTCAATATCTCTAAAGAACATTTTTAAGAAACTATATATCCACGAAACATACTAATCTTTTTTTGACGGTTATATCATTTCATGACAGGAATTCCAACAAGGCCTTTAAGTAAAAATTTCTGTGACTTTTTCTGATAAGTAATTCAATTTTTTTTTTCCTGACATATTACACCAAAGCATAAGGGCTCTAAGATATGATACTTTGCTCTGTGTATTTAATTTTTTTTAATGTATGTGATGATTGTGAACGCTTTGTAAAGTTTGTGACATTTCTAATTTTTTTAATCATTCCATACCATGATATCTGCAAATACATAATTTTCAAATGAAGTTTGGATTTGAGAAGGTAATTTTGATGGTAGGGTTGGATTTTTGCACAGAATAGGGACTGATGGCGGCTTATGTGAGCCTGAACCTCTGGGTTGAAGGGGGGCGGTCAAACGTTCTGCCCCCGTTCAACTTCAAGACAAGCGTGAGGTCTCCCCCCATTATTGAATGCAATTTTACTTCTCTCCTCCTCTGCCGGGAATGTTTACTTCTCCCGACAACTTTTGGAACGAAGATGTTGGCGTCGGGGATCCCCGGAAAATGAAGTTTCTCTAAAAAACTCACCTTCGTCTCGTGGAACTTTTTCCAAAAAGTACATCATCTAACAGGACAAATTTTACAGAAAAGCAAAGAAACACTAAGCTACAATCTTATTGTAAATTTTCAATATGTGATTTAGGGTTTGGATTTATCTGCACCTCTTGTAAATTTTATAGCAAATTATAAGCTATTCCCCAGTTTATTCCAAAGTTAGGAATTTAATTTTGGATTTGGTACCTTTTTTAAACAAGGTCCACTGTCCCTCCCTAACCCCTAAAAAATGACAGGTTGTGAATGCTAGACGCAGGTGTATAAAACAATAGTATTTGTTTTACTTATTTTTTTTAAAAAAATTTTTTACGAAACTAAATGAAGCACTAGCCATTGTTAATCGATTGCAGATTAACGGGTAAAACACGTGTCTTTGTAGCAACATACCAATTACTTGATAAACGGTAGATCTGTTCTTTATTCAGATATTTTAAAAAACAAATTTTTTTTTAAATTTCTCTCAGTTCTTTGCTTAAATAATTATGAATGTTGTGAGTTTTTTTCCCAGTATTTGGTTGTTTCTTTAAATTTTGTAATAATTTAGCAAAAAAAAGATCTCTCTGATCAGGGGGAGTTGCTGCATCTTTTAAAATTGGGAAAAAATAACAACAAAAAACTTTTTTTACTTGTAGCAGGTATGATAGCTATTATATCTTTGAACATAAAATTTAAGGAAGAAAATAAGATTTGTTTTTTTAAAATTAGTTACACCCAAAATAATCAATCTAATTAACAAGGAACCAGGTAGTGTTTAGGGTAAAAATTCCGATTTTTTTTTTTGTTTTTTAAAATAAATTACAAAACTGGTTTTTAAAAAATATAAATATTGTGGGGGGCATTTCTGCAGAAAAACCTTTTTAAAGACCTTTTTAAAATTTTGGCAGTGCATTAATTTATACATTCTTTTTTTATAAATTTTTCCCTAAGTTGACATTTTTTAAACTTAAAATGCATTTTCTCTAAATTACTGAATCAATTTAAAAATTTTTTTCAGTGTTTTTTCACCTGTGTTCTTTTGGGAAACCACGGTTTTAAAATGTCCCCACAAACACGAGAAAAAAAGTGTATGCATTGAAAAAATTTTAAACAAAATTCAATATTTTTTTTGTTTCACTAGGGGTGAAATATTTAACTAAATTTTCTGGAAATTTTCAATACACAATACTGGATAATTAAAAAATCAAGGTATATAGTGGTTTAGAATTGTGCACCTGAGAATGAGGTACACCTAGCAAAGGAAAAAAGGTTATCATTGAGCCTTTCTTTTTTCCTTGGATACAAAAATAATTGTTTTCTTTTTTTAAATGAATTCAGAATGATTGATTCATAACCTGGAAATTTTTTTTCCTTTCTGACACTGAAGCCTAAAATATTGAACTAAACTTTTTTATTGAAATTTTTAATCCACAGTTCACTGTTCCCTTAAACTCTAAACAATCGCTCACTCATTCACATAGATAGTCCCCCATCCCCTCACTATAAAGTGTCTTTGACTATATTCCTGAATTTCCTGCACCTGATATTTTTACAGAAGACGGGGAACTCCAAAAATGGAATCCCTGCGTCTACACCGCACGGATATAATATTGGAAACTAAAAAAAAAATCCACACCCTTTGTTGGATTTGAATCTCCCGAGGTTTTTTATACAGCATTGCTTCAGGCCAGCATTTTTTTGTATACCAGGCTATATAAAGGGGGTAATGTACCGGGAACAAATTTGGAACCGCCTAGTAACTTTATTGCACCACTGTCGGGGAACTGGGAACCTCAGCATCGCAAAACCTCAGCTCTCCGTGCGCGGTCGCTGCCACTAATTTCGCTCATTTTTGGGGTGTTCCCAACAGCTCTTTTTTTGCGGCGGATAATTGCGGCAGCAACACGATAATGCGGGCTTCTCTTATCATCGCAGCACTGAAAAAAACGTTACTATTATGCAAAAAGGGTGTGACAGTACATCTCGGTGTTATGGGGGGGATCATGATGGTAATTAAAAAAAAAAACATAAATTTTATAACTTTATCTCACCAGGCTTGTGTATTAAAAGAATTTCAACACTACGATTATAAACATCTTAATAATACAAAAAAATAAACCTGAACCTCAAAGGGTTGGAATAATTTCACATTAATATGAATGAAAAACATTAAAAATATCTAAAATTCCCCTGAAAAGTCATTTGAAATAAATTCAAGTGAAAAAAATCATAACCATCGGGGTAACTCCCGGTATATAGCATTTGCCTGTGATCCCAGCGCTGTGGGGGGTGGGTTCGATTCCCTCTTGGGCTGATTACCTGATTTGATTTCTCTCAAATGTAAAGGGGTTGTCAAATAACATTTACGGGTTAATTTGTTGGTCCTGCAAATTTATCTTTATGGAAACAATTTTTGATATTAGAGGAAAAAATTCGCTCCCGGCCCGGACCCCTTAATAAGTTATTAACTTTTTAATAGTAGATAAATTCTGTGGAAAAAAAATTAATTTTTCCGGGAAATCTTCGCCCAGCAGTGCATATTTTGGGGAAATCCCGGCCCCAAGTCACTCAGTTGTTAAAAGGCAGTGGACTTAATATAACTGTCAACATACTGTATATGTCGAACTAAAAGGGACGAAGGGAAAAACACCAGAGGAGGATTCGATCCGGTGCTGTGGTTGAACTTCGGCGTAGCTCAGGGGTTTAAAGCGGTACGTAGAATAAAGGACCGGGTTCGACCCCCCGGCACCGGGCAATTTTCTCCTCAATATCAAGGTAATAACATGGCGAATCTTGGCCCCAATTGCGAAATATCATCGCTATTACAATTATAACGACGTATAATATAACCATTTGTTGATACATGCCTTACAAAGACTTTTAAAAGTTTAAAACAATTATTAATCATGTGTTGTGACACTGAGAGGCTCAAAGACTTTTTTTTTTGTTTCAGGCATTTTAATAAGCGGTGAGGCGCCAGTTAAATGTTATTTATTTCTACAATTTTGAAGATCTTCCCCGGAAAAAAGGGTGTAACATCAAAATTTTTGAAAAAAATAATTTTAAACATTTGTTTTTAACAATAAATTATTGAATTGAATGGATGAATAAATAAGTATCTATTTAGTCAAATGGTTGTATGTAAATATAAGTCAATGAAAATGTCCGAAAAAATTTTTTCCCTTTTTCTCGACATTTCAATTACACTTTTGTTCTTACAACCTTATCCCGGGTAGGTCTTCAATCATTTTTAAAAAAAGTTACAGGCGTATTTTCGTAAAGGATTAGCTAAGTATACTGAAAAAAAATATATATATTGAAATGCGAAATCAAAGATGAATGACATTTAAACCCCAGCACTAATGTTCTAAAAAAATTTTCTTGACTAAAAAAGTGATTATGAAAACCTAACTTCACATAAAACTAGCTATTTAAATAAGTAATATTTCCCTAATATTTTATTATGTTATATTAAAAAAGCAATAAAAATAACATAATAGGGTATCTGAATAAAAATTTATTAATTTTTTCGATAACTTTCCTGTCTGATAAATATTTCAAAACATAAGGGTTACAAAAAATGACTTAACTATCGTGGATATCTTAACATGCGTAATTCGAAAGTGTTCATAATGAATGAACCACACCCCTGATCACATACTGTATACATAAAGTGAAATAACTTTGCAGATTAAAAGAGACGATAGGGTACACTAAAATGAATGAAAACCTGTATTACGTTTTGTGTTTAAAATGCACGGTTAATTAAAAATTAAGTTTTAAGTTTCAGCAGGCCGGCAACATCGTCGCTAAAACACTTTAATCGCATACAGATTAAAGGGCAACGTTTGGTGAGTCTCCGTACGTAAGCTTAAAAACTGCCAAGACGTCCGCGTTCGCTTCGTGAAATGGTTTAAATTAAGGGGGCTTTTAAAAATTTAAAATTTAAAGAAAACCGTGCACCCATTGAAATACACCAAGGAATAAAATTTTTCTTTATAGTTTCCCCTTTCGCTCCCTGGGTTGAAAAAAATTAAAAAAATTACATAATTAAAATGGACATTTTACCCAGGAACATTCGTGTTTGATAGAAGGATAAATGGTTTAAAATGTCATTTAAAATAAATTTTTTAAATATTTAAAAAGCGATATTTTGGTCCAAGACCACTCTTTGGTATTGACAATTCCTTTAAAAGTTTTTTTTTTTTTACATCAACCATAGTTTAATGGACACTGACATCATTTAATTTTTAATTTATACTTTTTTTACTTTTTATGTTTTCCATAAATTATGGGAATAACAATTTTTAAATGTTTTTCCCTATTAGTAAATGGGCTTTGGGCCCCCTATGGTTTGAACCCCTTTAAATAAATTAAATAACAAATTATTTTTATTTATATTATATTATATTATATTATATTATATTATATTATATTATATTATAATTTTTATTATATTATATTATTTATGAAATCGCATTGGTAATGCTTGAACTGCACTTTAATCTTTGGGCGGGTTATATATTTGGATTATAAAAAATGGAATGCAAAGCTCATATTATTACTGCATACTAAATCAATACCTCTCGTTATTCGTTAATTCTCTGAGATAAACATTATTTTAAAAATACGGAAATGAATACACAGAAAAGCCTATCAAGTTGTTTGTGCATAAAAAACTATTTTAATCTTACCTGCCCCTCAATTCACTCAGACTTACTGTAATAACATTATAGCTTTTATGTCCATATAAAAGAAACTACACTTTCAAGGGTGAAATAATAATTAATTACACAAATCGGTTAATTTAACTTCCCATATTACTTCATACAAACACGAAAAATTTTCTGAGGCTATGATTCTCTTTCATTGTTTTGACCGGGGGCCCTTTTTTGTTTTTTTTTTCGTTAAACCCTCTTAATGGCAGTTATTTTAATTTTTAAAAATCATTTATCTCATTAAATATATCCTATCAAAATTTTCAAAGAATAAAACTTATCGGAAATGAGTTTTTTAAAAAAATGTTTGTTATGTAACATTTTCCAAAAAAAAATAATAAGCGAGATATTTCGATTTATTTTAATTCAGGTCCCTATAACCCCCTTTTTTTAAAAATGTATTTTGAATGCCATATAGCCTAAAAACAATTGAACAATTTATTTCCAATTTTCATCGAAATCCGTTCAGCCATTATCGTGAAAAAGGGAACAAACATGCAGACAAAACAGACAAAAAATTTCAAAACAGCGATTTTCGGTTTCAGGATGGTTAATTATATTTTGGACCAATTGTTTTTTGGGAAAAACAAAATTACCGAAAAATTTCGGGTACAGATATATTATTGGTATAGATTAATTCGTCATCGATATGGACAAAAAACACGATCCTACTTGCAATAGATACCGAATAAAAGACTGTGAAACATTTGAAAAAAATTTTCTAAAAAAATATGAACTTTCCACCCGCATGATATTTAAATTTTTTACATATAACATTAGCTTTCTCCCCGGGAAAATTTTCAAGGCCATTTCTCTTCCACCTGTATTCAGGTTGGCCATTCTCAACTTTTGGAATGGCATAAAAAAGAATAGCCCTGCCTCCATTGCAAAAAAGGGAAATTTTTTTTAACGACAACATTTTAGTAATGAAAAAATCATTTGCTTTAAGCAAATATGTCTATAAAATGAGATAGTTAAC
>JAJSOF020000027.1:13361280-13388048 GCA_025594305.2 Periplaneta americana | reverse complement strand
CAATTAATATGGCCTTCGCGCTATCCACTGACTACTAATAGTTTCAATAAAATGAATATTAATTGGCACTTTGCGCTGTATTTTACAGAATGTTTACTTTAACACTCATTACCCATTTTTGACTTACACCACTTCTGCTCTGAACGGCCCATTTATTTCTTACTGTAACCTCTACAGTGTCAAATTCAAGATATTTTGTTTCCTTACAAATATATTTTAAATACTGCGTAGTTTTGTTTAGAAATAAATTCCTCATTTGGTCTTGCATCTGTACTAAACCACTTTTGGGCGACTTTTCCTATAAATATTTTACTCATTTTTTTTGGGTTACTAGGCAACGGGCTATTTGTTTTTATCTGTCGCTGCTATTGTACTGAAACACATTTCAAGTAGCATTAACTGCACATGTATTCTACTAATGGCTTCAATTTCTCATTGAAAATATGCGATAATGCAATCGAATTTCCAGCTCTTCTACTCTTCCTTTTGGAAAAAAAAAGGAATAAGTGCAAAACCAGCAGATCAAGAAACAATATTCGTGAAACAGATGGGCAAAGAATAGTCAGTATTATGACGGCATCAAACTGATTTACCCGATTCAATAATGGAGAACCAAATCTCCCTCAGGAAGAAAGCCTATTCTTATTATTCGAAAATAATCACAGGAATTTACCCTCCTACACAATTCGCTTCCATTCACTCCATCTAAAGTTTTTCCCCATCATCTAGCGATCTCCAACCTTTTCAAGTCTCCTTCGACGGATTGTAACTACTTCTTTCTTGACCTTCCTTGTTGCCTCACCTCATCCACTTCAAAGAGAAATCTTAATTCCAATTTCCTATATTATTTTGTAGTGTTAAGGGGTTAGGTACAGCTTACACAGTAAAATTTTGGAAATATTCAACATTTTATTGCCTTCATTACTGTATCTTGTACAATAATGAAAATTAGTATGTGTAAAACACTGTTCTTCTGCTATGTGAAAAAATATTTTAACTATTTAAAAAAGTTATTTATATTTTTTTATTTCAAAATTCAATTCACTGTGCAGTGATGAAGCGTTTCCCACATAACTCAAAAAAACTATCCAACATTCTGTGATGAAATATTTTGTGTGTATTTATGCATGTCATATCTACAATATGATGTAAGATCACGTCTTTACCTTTGACAGATTGTGTGATAAAAAATAAATTCATTTAATAAAATGGTCTTGAGTTTCAGGAATAAAATAAAAGAGAGAAAACATGAAAAAGTTAACAAGTTTATGATTTATGAGTGAAACGTTTCATCACTGCACAGTAAACTGCAACCATTTTGAATTTTGAAAAAAAAATATCTAAATATTTTTTATCGTAAAATATTTTTAATAAAGCAGAAGGACAGTGGAGAAAAAATGGGAGTATAAGGGTACAGTACATCGGTTATTCATAGATTTCAAAAAGGCATATGACTGGATTAAGAGGGAAGTATTATATGATATTCTTATTGAATTTGGTATTCCCAAGAAACTAGTTCGATTAATTAAAATGTGTCTCAGTGAAACATACAGCAGAGTCCGTATAGGTCAGTTTCTATCTGATGCTTTTCCAATTCACTGCGGGCTAAAGCAGGGAGATGCTCTATCACCTTTACTTTTTAACTTCGCTCTAGAATATGTCATTTGGAAAGTTCAGGATAACAGGCAGGGTTTCGAATTGAACGGGTTACATCAGCTTCTTGTCTATGCAGATGACGTGAATATGTTAGGAGAAAATACACAAACGATTAGGGAAAACACGGAAATTTTACTTGAAGCAAGTAAAGCGATCGGTTTGGAAGTAAATCCCGAAAAGACATAGTATATGATTATGTCTCGTGACCAGACTATTGTACGAAATGGAAATATAAAAATTGGAGATTTATCCTTCGAAGAGGTGGAAAAATTCAAATATCTTGGAGCAACAGTAACAAATATGAATGACACTCGGGAGGAAATTAAACGCAAAATAAATATGGGAAATGCGTGTCATTATTCGGTTGAGAAGCTCTTATCATCCAGCCTGCTGTCGAAAAATCTGAAAGTTAGAATTTATAAAACAGTTCTATTACCGGTTCTTCTGTATGGTTGTGAAACTTGGACTCTCACTCTGAGAGAGGAACATAGGTTAAGGGTCGCTAATATGTTTTCGCGGGATATCAGCCGAGTTAAGATTTTAGAATGCTCCAAGCTTTCGACTGCTATCTCTGCAGCCATCTTCAGGGTGATAGCAGTCGAAAGCTTGGGAGTATTCAAAATCTTAACTCGGCTGATATCCCTCGAAAACATATTAGCGAACCAACGCCGAGAAAGCCTCAAATCATACATACATCACCAATAGCAGTCGAAAGCTTGGAGCATTCCAAAATCTTAACTCGCCTGATATCCCGCGAAAACATATTAGCGAACCAACGCCGAGGAAGCTTAGGAAAATATTTGGGGCTAAGCGGGATGAAGTTACAGGAGAATGGAGAAAGTTACACAACACAGAACTTCACACATTGTATTCTTCACCTAACATAATTGGGAACTTAAAATCCAGACGTTTGAGATGGGCAGGGCATGTAGCACGTATGGGCGAATCCAGAAATGCATATAGAGTGTTAGTTGGGAGACCGGAGGAAAAAATACCTTTAGGGAGGCCGAGACGTAGATGGGAGGATAATATTAAAATGTATTTGAGGGAGGTGGGGTGTTATGATAGAGACTGGATTAATCTTGCACAGGATAGGGACCGATGGCGGGCTTATGTGAGGGCGGCAATGAACCTTTTCGTTCCTTAAAAGCCATTTGTAAGTAAGAAGGATAGTGTTTACACATACCAATGTTTATTATTATACAAGATATAGTAATGGAGAAAAAAATTTTGAATTAAAAAAAAAAAAACAAAATTACTATTGTAAGCTATACCCAACCCCTTAACCGATTCAATAATGCAGAACCAAATCTCCCTCAGGAAGAAAGCCTATTCTAGATAAAACTAAGGAAAGCCGTATTCTTCTTATTATTCGAAAATAATCATAGGGATTTACCCTCGTACACAATTCGCTTCCATTCAACTCGATCTAAAGTTTTTTCTCCATCATCTAGCGATCTCTAACCTTTTCAAGTCTCCTTCGACGGACTGGAACCACTTCTTTCTTGGCCTTCCTTGTTTCCTAACCTGATCCACTTCAAAGAGAAATCTTAATTCCAATTTGCTACATATTTTGTAGTGTTAAACCAGAATTGTAGTGCAGATTGTAGAAAATATATTAAGCGTCTGACTACCCAAAATTTTGACTAACTTACAAATGAAATTTTACCGACCTCTCCCTGAATACGAACGAGAACTTTGATTTGATATGCTCCGTAAGTTATTCTAATTTTTATATCTGAAATGCGTATGTATAATTGTATCCGGCTGATCGATGACTGGAATTCCATATAAGGTAAAGTACCCAAATAAGAGACAGGGCCCTAATAAGAGATACCTTGTTAACTTCTCCGGTATAATTTGCCATCTTTCGACAACTATGGTAAATCAATGTTTGTGCTTCTAAGGCATCGTGTTCTTTGTCTAACGACAGTTGAAAGTAAGCAACGAAGCTGAGAGCAAGAAAAGTAATTTTTCACACTTTGAACTTTTCACTGGTTTTGTTGAGGAAGAGAACAGCAGGTAATGTAAGCTACAACAAATATATTATTAATTTTATAAAATTGGTAGCAAAATGTCGCATATGATAAGGTAGATTGCTAATAAGGAAGATAATAACTTATGATCTTGGGTAGCTATTTCATTTTTATTTACTTCGTTCCCTAATAAGAGATACCTAGGGATCCTATTAAGAGATAGTATCTCTTATTTAGAACCCATATTTGGTATTATTATGATGCTCACCTTTGAGAGATTACGAAAAGCATTAATGCTTCTAGTCGTGTCAGTTTGTCTGCCAGCAACTACATAAGAACCAATGAAAGATTAATTGAACTATTAATTAAAATTAATTACGAATTAGGTCAATCATTAATTATCCATTGTCCTCAATTATTCATTACAAAATTACTATTTGAAATGATTAAGTTATCTTTATTAATGACTAAAATTAATTATTCATTGAGATGGCAATAATATCAGTAGCTAAAGTCAATTAAAATTAGCTAGTCCGACAATATTTACCTTACTTAAAGATCAAAACATAAGTGCTTAATTCGCAAAAGATTCTCTATACATTTCAAATAAAAATATTGTGTAATTATTAAAACAATTAAATTTAATAGTGATTCCTGATTTCGAAAATTTCGTTGGACATGTGTAAATATCGCCACTACAGTCAGTGCCAGCGTTTGTGGCGCGTGTTCTTGAGTAAAAAGCCAGTCAGTGAGCACTTGTTGCCAGTGTAGCTGAGAACGGTAACAGCCAACACGTCACGTAAGCAATCTGTCAATCACAGTTGTCAGTCTTGTTGCCCATTGACTGCGTCAAAGGCAAGACACTCGCACTTTGCGTTTCTGGGATGTGACTGGTCAGTGTACTCAAGGATCTGTGGCATCTGTTGCCACTTCGGCTGAGAGTGGTACCACCTCCTAAACAGATGTGACTTAAGCAATCACAGTTGTCAGATTTAATGCCCACAGACTATGGCAAAGATAAATGGCTCGCTCTCAACGTTCCCATTACTTATTTCACGCGCCAGAAACGGTGACTTTGGTTATACCACAGTTAGGCCTACAGAAGCAACAGCAGCAGCAACAGCAGCAGCAGCAGCAACAACCACCACCTCAAGAGCCTTAAGCTTCAACCAGTGGGTAAAAGCATGTAAAGTGATCCAGGGCAGGAAAAGGAGCTATCATAATTGCAGTTCTGATAAAAGAAAATGAAAGATAGTTTAGATAAGGAAAATCAAAGAAAAGACTGAGCTCGTAAGAAGTTGTTCGAAAAACAACTAAAATCGCAGAAAAACTCAGTCCAAGAAGCACTGCTTGAGTTAGTCCAGTGATGAAGAATCCGCTGTGGAAATGAAATTAATTAACTGTAGTGATTCAGAATATGGAGACATTTATGATGATGGAGAGTGCTTGGTTTGTACTGAATTTTTTTCAGAGGACACCAGGGCTCAGGGAGGAGAAATAGATTCAGTGTTCAAAATGTCGTCGTTGGGCACACGAAGACTGCAGCACTGATGATGAACCTTTCATTTGTCAAACTTGCTCAATACAGCAAAATAAGAATTGTGTCAATTAAAAGGGTCGGCAAAATAAGTGCAATCAACTTAAAATTAAAATATAGAGATCGAAATTTAATATTCTATCATTTTTCTTTCTCTAGCAAAATATAAACGTTAGCAATAGTAGCTTTAATAAGATTAGTACATTCATGTCCGATTTGACCGACTTTGTGTTCTTTTCGTAAACTATCTTAATTTCACTTGGAAAAATGCCAAATAAACAACATAATTTCTGTTGAGAGGAGTTAGGTCACTGTTGCACTGACGTCTTCAATTTTAAAATGTTCCTTTATTTATTAAAGTATCTACATGACTTCACATTGTTATATATTGCTTCAATTTTCAGCCAAATGATGATAATTTTTGTCCATGTTCAAAAATAAACTTAAATAACACACGTATCTCTTATTTGGAACCCCTTTTCAAAACATCAGTATTTCCTAGTTTTACTTTTTTTATAATTTAAAGTAATAATAAAAACTGACTAAAATTTTTATTGTCAATTCTAAAAATATACAAAATGCTGTATGTATTCCACTCATTCAGATTAAAAATGTCTATTCCCATCCTCATTTATAAGCAGTTAAAAAAGTGTCTCTTATTTGGGAACTTTACCTTACCCAGTCTGGACGATTCTAAACATCCTGTATCAGGTATCTGTCCTCTACAGTCTTTTCCACTGATTCCTTTCCTGATCACCATGACCTACCTCTCTTGTGTTACTCCAATCTCTCTCAGTTTTACTCGTATATAGCATTTGGTCACTTCTCTTCACTCATCCGACTGACATGGCAATATCACTTCAGAGTCCCACCTTTCACACGAATGACCACATTTTCTTCACTCCTCCACTTCTTTATCCTCGCTCGGGACTCTATTGATCCTAGAAACTCGAGTATTCTGTTGAATGTAACCCATTTCTATAGTTGGTAGACGTTCTTTATCCATTTTCTTAGGTACCGAAAATCAAATCCGTAACAGAAGACAAGTTATTATCTATGTGGATATAGTCCTTTGTCACCTAACTCACGGTCAAAATATTGCCACGGGACAATTAGATTTATGTCGTTTTTAATTAAACTCAAAAATTTGTGTCTCTGTAATAATAATTGCATCCAAGAATACAAAATATTTGTACAGGTAGTTTCCCTTTATGTAAATTCATGCCGTGGAAATCTGATCTTTAATAAAAATATAACCAAAAAGCAAGCAGATTGGATTTGGGCTCATGTATTGATTTAGAATGTTTTACTAATTGGGAAGTCAAGGGCTGCCGAACATTGAAATCTTTCAAATCCAAGTTAGACAATTATCTTATGACAAGTTGCCAAACTAACTTACTATTATGACAAGTGTTGTTCATTCATTCATTCATTTATTAATTTTATTCCATAGATCTTACATGAGCAATGAAGCTTTAAGATGTGGAACATGTCAACATTTTACAATATTACAATTACAATTTTTACAAATTTTTATAGTTTTACAATTTAGTAATTTTCTACAATTTTACAATTTTGTACAATTTTTTTACATTTTGGCGAGATGTAGTGAGATGAGATGAGGTCGAGGATTCGCCAAAATATTACCCGGCATTTGCCTTTTTCGGTGGGGAAAACCTCGGAAAAACCCAACCAGGTAATCAAATCAAATGGGGTAATCAAATCAAAGGGGTTGATGCCAAGGACTCGCCATAGACCATCCGGCTTCAGTCCCACGGCTGAGGAAAACCTCCGAAGAAACCAAAGTCCAAAGGGGATCAACAAAGCCCGAACGCAGCTCCGGATCAGCAGCCCAGCGAGTCTGTCGACTGAGCTACATCGATGGCTCTACTAAAAGTATACAATACATAGCCAATCAGATTATTAAATTTACAAACGCAAACGATCATTCATAAGTTGAGCTATATTATAATACAAAACAATTTAATTAAATTTAAGGCATAAACAATTCAACCAGTTGTGATATACAGAAATTGATAATACATATCATGCAAACTACTTCAAATTACAAACACAAACAATTTATCAGTAGAGCTATATAGATTACTATTCAATTTAAAGCATATACAATTCATCGGCCAAAACTATACAAATATATACAATACAAAGTAGCATACTTTCATTAAGCTATACAAATTTGTGCAATTAATATCAAGTAGATTAATTCAATTTATAATCATAAACAATTCATCAGTTGAGCTATACATATTACCATTCAATTTACAGTAGGTCTATATACAATTCATCAGTAGAGCTACACAGACTAGTAATCATTTTAAGAACATATACAATTCATCAGCCAAACTATACAAACATATACAATCAAATTAGTTCAATTTACAAACTTATTTTCGTTAAGCTATACAATTCATATGAAGTAGATTAATTCAATTTATAAAGCTTAAACAATTCATCAGTTGACCTATACAGTATACTATTCAATTTTCAGTACATACAATTCATCAGTTATGCTAAACAAAAAATACAATACATAGTAAATAGATTAAGTCAATATAAAAACATATTTTAGTTGAGCTATATAAAATTGTACATGTCATTTAAGTAGAATAATTCAATTCACAAGCATAAACAATTCATCAATTGTGTAGAAGGTATGAGTATGTAGAAATTTGGTTAATTCTTTTCTGAACCCTTTCTCGTTGTTCTTCAAATCTTTAAGATTATTAGGCAGTGCATTGAAGACTGTTATACATGAATAGCGAACTCCTTTTTAAAACAGCTTAGACTAACAGAGGGTAGATGAAGATCTGATTTATGTCTTGAATGTTTAAGTTGTTGTAATGCATGTAATGCATGTTTCCACGTATTCACATTTTTTATGTTCTACTGATATTTAACTTATTTTATATTTTTGTTTGAAAATGTTGTTAATAATGATATGGGTCTTGTATTAAAATGGTGAATGTCTTGATTAGTACTGAATTTATCTTGGTTCTTAATATACAGCATCATTAGGGAAAGAATGTATTCACAAGGTAAAGTCAAGATTTCTAAGTTTCGGAAAATATTTTTTACATGAGGTCCTTTTATGCACACCGGCCATTATTCTTATAGCTTTCTTTTGTAAAACAAAAACGTGTTTAGCTTCAGACGAGTTACCCCAGAATATTAATCCATATTTCATTACAGAGTGAAAATATGCAAAGTATGACATTTCAAGTAAGTTTATATCACCAATAGTAGATAAGGATCTTAATGCATAACAGGCAGAGCTCAATTTACGAGTAATACATTCTATATGCGTTTTCCAGTTCAAGTGATTATCCAATTCTAAACCAAGAAACTTTGTGCTTATAGATTCTTTGAGATGAGTTCCATTTAATCGAATACTGTAGGAAACCTGAGCACTATTGTGTGTACTAAATTTGACTGCACTGGTTTTATCAACATTAAGTGCTAGTTTATTTGCATGGAACCATTCATTCATTAGATTCAGCACTGTATTAGAAGTGTTTATAAAATGATCGTATTGTTTGCTTGAAATAATTACACTTGTATCATCTGCAAATAAAATTACATGGGATGAATTGTTTATGGTCAAGGCTAAATCATTAATATAAACTAGAAACAACAATGGACCTAAAATTGACCCCTGCGGAACACCATGTTTAATATTTCTAAATTCTGAATAAGTAACTTTATGACTATTTGGTACATTTATTTCTACCTTTTGTTTTCTATTTGATAAGTACGATGTAAACCAACCCACATCTCATCTTTAATACCATAAAACTTAAATTTTTTTACTAATATACTATGGTCTACACAATCAAATGCTTTAGCCAAGTCACAAAAAATCCCTCCTACATGTAGTTTCGAATTTAATGAATTTAGTATTTCATCCACCAAACTAAAAGCAGCATTCTCTGTCGATTTTGTTTTCTAAATCCAAACTGTTCTAAAACTAATATATTGTTGGACTCCAGGTAATGATATAATCTATTATACATAACTTTCTCAAACACTTTTGAAAATGTTGTTAATAATGATATGGGTCTGTAATTAGCAATAGTACATTTATCTCCCTTTTTGTATATTGGTTTTACTATTGAATATTTGAGTCTTTCTGGAAAAATACCACATTGCATTGACAAATTGCATAGATAGCTTAACGGAGGGGATAATATTTCAGAACAAGCTTTCAGAACTTTACTTGGAATTTCATCATACCCAGAGGAATATTTTGTTTTTAGTTGTTTTATCACATGCATGATTTCTGCTGCGGTAGTGGGAATAAATTTGAGACCTAAAAACTCAGTGTTAAATGCATCAGTTAGGTAACCAAGTGCAGCATCTTCTGCACAATCTTGAATGTTTAAGTTGTTGTAATGCATGTAATGCATGTTTCCACGTATTCACATTTTTTATGTTCTACTGATATTTAACTTATTTTATATTTTTGTTTTCATATTTTCCGATAATGGCATATCTCTAATGTGATAAGTTGAGCTATATATAATCATAATTTTTCTTACTGTGTGTACTTAAAAATATTGTATTCATTGTATGCTTTGTACTGCACTATTTTATTACTACTATTAGTATTATTATTACTATTAGGCCTATTATTATTATCATTATTATTATTACTATTATTATTATTATTATCAAAAATTGTCTTATTTTTATACTTTGTATGCCTCATTTATTTTGACCGGCTGTTCACATTTTATTATGCTTTTTTCTTTCTTTCTGTATACTATATATTATGTCTGATTTCTTCTTTCTTGTTGTTTACATTTTATTATTATTATCTTATTCAGTTTTGTGTGTAAAATTGTAGTGTACTTTGTAAATTTGTAGTGTTTTTGTAACGCAATTTTTACTCCTGGTTGAGTGTTAGAGAAGGCCGTATGGCCTTAACTCTGCCAGGTTAAATAAATCATTATTATCATCATTATTATTATTATTATCATCATTATTATTATTATTATTATTATTATTATTATTTACAATTGAGAACTTCAAATGGAAAACCATGAAAGTGCCACAAAAAGGAAAAATAAGTCTTTTAGTAAGACTGAATGTATGTACCAAGCTGAACAAAATTATAAACAGTGAATGTGCCTCAGATTATAATTTCAGTTTATATAGACGTGGACAAGCTGTGCTGCTTGTGTATGAATCACGTAGAGTAAAGAGAAAAACCATGAATGTGTCCCCACCATTACCGATGATACCCGTGTTTTGTTTAGTTCTGAAACAACGTGCCTGTGTCTCTGTATCAGGAATAAGGATGAAAAAATACGTAAGTGAAGAAAAGAAGGAGGACTTGATAGCATTGGTCTCTTTTTTACTTGAAGATAAGCACAGAAAGTTTTATTTGGAAATGTGTGGACACCAAATGGAGTTTGAAAGTACAGCCAACGATGAGGACTACTAGTAAAGAGATTTATTTCCGACATGGAGAGTTGAACTATAGATCTGGTGTAAATATGTTATTCATAGAGTGTATTCAGTACCATTCCGTCGTCAGAAACCTCGGCATTTTCTTGGACGAAAATTTAAATTGGGAATGACAAATATAGGAAATATCCAAGAGAATGTGCTATACCATGCATTCTCTTAACCCATTCAGAAACTTCCTCCCGCCAGAATTAAAACAGACTTTAATGCAACCCTCGTACTACCACTGTTTGACTATTGCGACGTAATACTTACAGACTTGACAACTGACCTTTCGAACAAGCTGCAGCGTGTGCACAATATGAATGTCAGATTCAACAGCAATGCTCACAAATTTGACCATATTACACCTTCGTTCAAATCTTTATCCTGGCTGCAACTTAGTAACCGTAGAACACTTCATTCGCTGTCTCTTCTGTTTCGAGTTCTCCACACTTCTATTCCAAATTATCTTCGTTCTCGGTTTAACTACTTATCCTCCAATCACAATCTAAACACCAGGTCACAGGAGAGCCAAATCCTAGCAATTCCTGCCCATAGAACATCCCACTATTCATCCTCTTTTACTGTCTCAGTCCTCCGTGAATGGAATTCTCTACCTCAGAAGATTAGGGGCTGCCAGACAATAACCACTTTCAAGAAAAGGCTAAACGATTTCTTATGGGCGCAGTCAAATTGAAGTTATAATTGTGATCGAGTTTAATAATGTAATTTAATTTAATTTAGGTATGACTATTATTATTATTATTATTATTATTATTATTATTATTACATAATTATTGCATTGGTGTTGTGAAGATAACAAGAATTGTCATTGTATTATATTAATTATGTATTATATTGTCTTGTATTGTAGAATTGTATTGCTTTGAATTGTATTGTACTGTATTGTATTGTATTAATTATGTTATATTCATAACAATGTAGTAATTTTCTATCATACTGGTTCAGTGAAAGAGAAGGCCGAATGGCCTTAACTCTCCCAAGTAATGTGAATAATGAAAGTGTTTATTATGCCAATAATATTGTAGGTTTCGTGAAGTTAAAAGTAAAGGCCCTGGTCCAGTATCAGTGAGGAATTATGTCATTAATGACATTATACTATTACTTACGAATTTGTTATGCAAGCTTCATAATCCTGTATATTGAACCAAAATGAAATATCCAATTCCATAATAATAAAATTATTCCAACTGGAATAATTTTATCTTCAATTTCCATATTAGGTTTAATATTATGTACATTAAGAAAACATGAAAGTGCCTTTACTATGGTAATAACGCTTTTCTGTAATACTGAACAATTTTGTTTTTGGTACTTTCATGGTTTACCATTTGAAGTCCTCAATTTCTCCTTTTCCACATGAAGTTCAAACGTCTAGTGATATGTTATAAGAGCACACATATTGTGTATGAAAAGATGACTGTGTAAAAATAAATCATCATCTTCATCATCATCATCATCATCACCATCTTCATCATTTTCTTCTTTTCTTTTCTTCTTCTTGTTCAAGGTAGGCAGCCAACCCTGTTAAGTCTTAGAGGTCATCCTGTCATCGGCAACGAGGTCTTCTGATTTCCCGATTATCTTTAGAATTATATTGTGGTGCGTGATAAACTAGTCTGTTAAGTCCATCTGAAGTATTTTGTCCTATTATTTGATCATCTGTTATAGAATTATAATTGTGTATATTTTGTTGTCTCATTATATAGTGTTTCATTTACTTCTTGCAATTTTGCTACTTTATTCATTATATCACTGTTATAATCAAAAGAGATGTAACATTCTAGGTAATTAAAATGCTTTACTTGTTTGATGTCTTTCTTTACTATTGCTACTTTGGATCTAATTTGTTGTTAGCATTGGAATGACACATTTTTTTTTTTAAATCTGTACACTTATTCTGAAATTCTATTGTTGACATATTTTATGCAATTTAAACATTCCTTTGCAGTTCGTCTTCTGTACTTGTTGCTATTACCTGATTATCAGCATACAGCAGCCGTGGCGAAAATGTAATCGTGCGCCGAGCCACTGTGTAACCTGCAACGTGCATAGCACCTATGGAGGGGGGCGGACACTCGACGGGGAAGTGAAGAAACTGTCTGAGTTATTAACGGATTCCATTTTCCTTTTGTCAATCACTTAAATATAATTTTATACAGTATAAGGTTACAAACTAAAGTTTAGTACGTGTAACGTAGAAAGAAATGAACAAAAAAACATAGGACACATTATCACAACCAATGTCTTCAGAATGTCTCTGCGACAGAGTTTCAAAATCAGGAATTATGTCACTTACTGACGGTCGTAGTTTATCATGAAGGTATTTGTCTGTCAGTCGTGATCTGAATTTGGTTTTTATTATTTTCATTTTTGAAAATAATTTTTCACAAACGTAAGTTGTAGCGAACATGGCTTCAACAGAGCAAGCGAAAGAACGAAGGTTCGGACCTTTATTCTTTGGCAAAGATTTGAAAAGTTCAACATTTATCAAGTCCTTACATTAGCTTTCATTTAAAATCACATTGTAAATCTGCGAGTTTAAATTGAAGATCTAACCGCATTATTCGTACATCTGCTGAAAAAGGATCGACGTACAGAAATAATAATAATAATAATAATAATAATAATAATAATAATAATATTAATAATAATAATTCACCTTTTAATGATTCATGAGTAGCATGTAGTATAATACAGTTTTATGTTATACAACCGTTCCTCGTAATACTTGTGAACAAATCATACATTTAATATTCTCCTCATATTGGCAGCAAAAAAATACGTCCTCCCATCCTACTTGAAACATTCGTTTCTGTAGAGGTACATGGTTTCGAGAGAGACATTGGACGATACGCCACTCGCAGGTCAGAGACAAATAAGCAAATGAAACGGAATTTGATTCCAACGAGTGAGAGGGTGGAGTTAGGGAAGGCAGGAAGTAAGAGAAATGCACAGCTATCATTGCGAACCACAATGTGCTCGTGAGTCACATTTTCGCCACGGCTGGCACACAGTAATATATTTCCAGTAATTTGTATTATCAAATTATATTTCTTTATTTGTTTCTTCATACCATTTCTTTATTATTTTATTCATGTATACATTAAACAAAACTGGAGAAAAGACTGCAATCTTGTTATACTCTTTGGTTAGTGTAAATTTCATATTAGGGCTACTTGTCTCATTTCCATAGGCTCGCAAACATTTTATATAATCACATGAGTTTTGTCGATACAGATTCTATTTGGTCAGCAGTACGTCTTGTACTCATATTATGATGATGTGATAATCCATCCTTATACGTTAAGAAATGTTAAGGCAAAGTTAAGGGGAGACTGAACTGAAAAATAGGTATACATGACCTAAAAATGTGATATTTGGATTTTTACACTTAAAAATTTCTAAATATTGTTATGAAACATTTCACCAAGTTTCATTTGCATATTGCTCTTCTAACAGGTGTTTCTGCCGCCATTTTTGAAGTCATTCGCTACCTATTTAAATGCCACGATAGATAATGTCTATTCTGTCTGCAAGGTTTCTCCTCTCTGTATTTCAAAATTACTGTGATTTTCCTCAACTTTCTAAGTGATTATTTTCACATTGAGGCAGAGAGTCCGTTTCAGATAGTGTACATAGTATGTGTCGAACTGATAGATTTTCAGAATGTATGTAGAATGCATTTAAATTTTGTTTTCTATTTTCTTGGTTTAAATTTTGTCTACACATTCACTTCTTTAAAATCTATCCAGTCTCACATTTATTAACATATTGTTCTGAAATTTTTTCTACTGTTTCTGTATGTAATCTTTTCGTACTTTGATTTTTATTATAATTGTAATTGTAAATTTAATACTAATTGTAATTTTATTTGCAATTGCAATTGCAAATTTAATACTAATTGTAATTTTATTCTTCATATTATAGTCGGAATCTCCTGGTAGAGGGGCAGAGAAAGCCTGACGGCCTTATCTCTACCAGGCTAAATAAATAAATACTAAAAATATTAAATACTATATTCCAATATTTGATAATTGACATTCAAATTTGTGTAGTGTAAAGTATCATTGGGTCTAAAAAATTTTAATTCCCTAATATGCAGGATTTGTTTTAAATTTTGAAATGAATAAATTTAATGATTTTAAATTCAAAACATAATTAGAGCTTGAGCAGACAAAATGCAAATTATGTTTTACCATGCGATAACCTACATTGAGAAAAAATATTTCAAAATTTGTGAAATTGTAGCATGATATAGGAATTATATAGACATCAAAATATTAACATAAAATTAATATGAATAATAATAATGCTGATATTACTTACACTAAAGCTGTTATATGTTTTATATTAAATTAAATTTATATTATTATTATTATTATTATTATTATTATTATTATTATTATTTTATATTAAATTAAATTTATATGTTTGTACCAAGTACTGGCCAGAACTAGTATGCAAAAAATAATTCATGTGTCTTTTATAGTTTAGAAGAGGGATACAGAACTGCCGAGCGAGGGGTGAAAAGCAAGGGGAAAGCGTTAGTTCCCCGTTCACAGTCCACCGGCGTTGAATGACGTAACTATGGCCCGTACGCAATCACATAACACAGACATTGAATACAAATCCTCTCCCCTACCAAGTTAATGACACGGGGATAGAAGGAAGGGGCGAGTGATGTATGCGATGAGTGACGCAACGCCACAATTGTCGCTCAGTTCTGCTAGCCTGGTTTAGAATTTCCCAAAATTCAGTTCAATCCCCCTTAAAATTCGTACTCATGATTATGTAAATGAAGAAAATTATACTTACACTAAAGAAAAAATTCAGTTGATAAATTGTTTACGGTGTTATATGAACAAGAAATGATAATGTTGATCAGTCGAAGTAAACTTCCGACAAAAAAAGCGGCTATTTCATTTATTTCCGCAATGGACACAACATACCCTTCCTCTTTCCAATATATCACTCCTTAATGGTCTAAGCTACAAATCTGAAATAAACTACGAACTGCTCAGCAGTTTGGACTGAATATACTGTATCTCAACCCATCACATACAATTTATAAAGTTACGGAAACGTTGCCAAGTTGACACGATAGCGAAATAATGTTATGTTCCTTAAATATAAGGAAGCTGCAGTATGGAAGGCAGTATCAGACTCCCCCAAACTTTCTGAGTATGTTTTTGTATAGAATTCACAGGCCTGCAACTACCCCCTCCTTTCGTTATTACGAAAATTCTTGGCAACATCTGCTTTCGTTTTATTGCTGATTGCTAGTGCGGAAAAGTAATGAGTCAATGAAATGAAATATGTTAAAACTTGAGACAGAAAACATTGTTTCAAGCTAACTTTCGTTTTTTGCTTTTTTATGTTACATTTATGTGTCGTTTGTCGTAACTCCAGAGCGAAAAGGCACTCGATTAAGACAGAGATGTGCAAATTAGTCTCTTTTCAGATACCCTCGAATTTGAGCTAATTAGACTTATCTGGTTGCATTGTTTTAGGGGTTCCCTGAACTGTAATGCGAATGGTAGGTTAACCCATAGAGAATACCTGAAACCATCTCGCCAAATTCCATCGCTATCACAAAAATGTCATCGATGCTAGATAACCAAACATTTGATGCAGATTCAGTAAAGATAAAATAAAACACACAGAGACGCGTGTGAAGAGATATTGATATAATTCTATTACTTACTTACTTATTTACAACTGGCTTTTAAGGAACCCGCAGGTTCATTGCCGCCCTCACATAGGCCCGCCATCGGTCCCTATCCTGTGCAAGATTAATCCAGTCTCTATCATCATATCCTACCTCCCTCGAATCCATTTTATAATTATCCTCCTATCTATGTCTCGGCTCTCTAAAGGTCTTCTTCCCTCCGGTCTCCCAACTAACACTCCATATGCATTCATTTCTGGATTCGCCTCTACGTGCTACATGCCCTGCTCACGTCAAACGTCTGGATTTAATGTTCCTAATTATATTAGGTGAAGAATTGAATTCTGAGTTGTGTAACTTTCTTCATTCTCCTGTAACTTCATCCCCCTTAACTCCAAATATTTTCCTAATAAACTTATTCTCAAACACTCTTAATCTCTTTTCCTCTCTGAAAGTGAGAGATAAAGTTTCACAACAATACACGACAACCGGTAATATAATTGTTTATAAATTGTAAGTTTAAGATTTTTTGACAGAGACTAGTGACAAAAGCTTCTCAACCAAATAATAACAGGCATTTCCCATATTTATTCTGCGTTTAATTTCCTCCCGAGTGTCATTTGTATTTGTTACTGTTGCTCCAAGATATTTGAATTTTTCAACCACTTCGAAGGATAAATCTCCAATTTTTATGTTTCCATTTCGTACAATATTCTGGTCACGAGACATAATCGTATACTTCGTCTTTTCGGGATTTATTTCCAAACCTATTACTTTACTTGTTTCAAGTAAAATTCCCGTGTTTTCCCTAATCGTTTGTGGATTTTCTCCTAACATATTCAAGTCATCCGCATAGACAAGAAGCTTATGTAATCCGTTCAATTCGAAACCCTGTCTGTTATCCTGAACTTTCCTAATGGCATATTCTAGAGCGAAGTTAAAAATAAAGGGGATAGTGCATCTCCTTACTTTAGCCCACAGTGAATTGGAAAAGCATCAGATAGAAATTGGCCTATACGGACTCTGCTGTAAGTTCTATTACTGAAATGAGAATTAGTATTACTATGGGAACTTGTGCGACAGCGCATGGAAAAAAATTAATAAATTTGCTAATTTCTATAGCAGGGGTGGGAAACCCGTATTGTAAACAGAGCAGTGAGAATGAGTACGTACGTACAATAGTAAAATAGTAACTCTATCAGGAGAAGCTAAGCTCTGCTGACAGTGAGAGTGGCTGTTTTCCCTCCATGTTCTATAGTCTTATAATGGATAATTAATGTATTTGTAATATTTTGAGATATCAGACGTAACTTTTATGTATAGGTAGAGTTTTTTCTGACTATCAAATACTGCCTAAGGAGCGATTATTGCACATGATTACATTTTATTTTCATGAAGTGAACTGAATCTACTACTATATTTATGTGCGAAAAACAATTTTGCTAGGCCTGACTTTGGGAAAACACATTTTTGTAGACAAAAAGCAAGACCTAAATAACCAGATTAATTTATACGAAGTAATAATGTAATCACATCATCATCACCACCATCACTAGCGTCGTCATCGTCATCAACAGCAGCAGTATCTTCCTTTACGTATTAGTTCCATAGCCTGTTACAACTTCACAGATCCATCCATCTTTTCGTTTGGCCTTCCAATATTCCTTCATTCAGATGTCTTTTTTATTGGGTTATTTTACGACGCTATATCAACATCTAGGTTATTTAGCTTCTGAATGATATGAAGGTGATAATGCTGGTCCAGCACCGAAAGTTACCCAGCATTTGCTCGTATTGGGTTGAGGAAAACCCCGGAAAAAACTTCAACCAGGTAACTTGCCCCGACCGGGATTCGAACCCGGGCCACCTGGTTTCGCAGCCAGACGAGCTGACCGTTACTCCACAGGTGTGGACTCAGATGTCTTAAGGTAAATGCTCCTAAGATTGCGCACTTAGTGGATTTGCGTCATTTTTGAGACCAGTATAAAAATTTTATTTATAAAACGAAACTCTTGAATCTTAAGACCACAATAATATGAAAAAAGTTACAAAAATGAAATATTCGTTCTACGAAAAAATGCTTCTTTGAATAGTTGTGAACACGCAATCTTACAAACACTGTCTTTCAAGACTGCTCGCGTCGTCCTTTAAGAATGCGGGTCAATACATGTCACATTTAAAAGTCGAACGCGTTCGTAGCTTGAACAATCTTCATGCAATCACTGTTTGCACCCACCACACTGCACCAAGTTCTCAGAAATTGGTTCTTCATAGGCTTCGTCACAATCAGGACAGAAAATGCTTCCTTCTGAAACTGTCCGATGTGATTAAGTAGACGCTGATGAACTGTCGTATTTGAAGCTCTTCCTTCATTGTTTAATGTTGCACGACTTTTTTGTTGTAGCTGAAGAATCACTAGAACTGGTCTTTTTGCATTGTTTCTTGTTGCTAGAAGTTTTTATTGTTTCTAGAAGTGAGTTATAGGGAGAGGAACACAAAATCTCAGATTTTTTTTTAAATTCGTTTCCTTTACTTTGGCTCCACTCTCTTTGGTAACGGAGAGATCATAGCTGCTGAAATTATTGCCCCTTTAATAATCTCATGTTGAACTACTAAGAAAATTTAATCTCCATTTTCGTATGCTTTCACATTTTCGATTCGTGTTTGACTTTTCTCTAATATTTCTTGGGTAGATATTAATTTTCTGTCTGATTTCTTAACATGCGTCAAAGTCACGATACACTTGAGTAAAAAGCTGCAAGAATTAATATTTAATTTAAAAAAATGTTTGTATTAGACGAAATGTCCCTCTAAGATTGCTTACTGTCTCTAAAATTGTGCACTAAAGTGCATTCTTAGAGGACTGAACATAGTTATGCACTGTAGTCAATAAATGGCAGGCGTGCTTAAACTGGAAAAGTGCAAAATGTAGGTTATGTATTGTCTAGCAACAGTAATACATGCATGCAGGTTACATAGTTGGAATTGTTAAATAAACTGAACCTTCTTCATATGCAAATTTATAAGAGAAGCTGGTTAAAATCAATTCTTATTTAATAAACTTTTATAAATCCACTTTCACATAACACTTCAGACCATAGAGCTCGAATGTACACACTTCATGTTGTTGCGTTTTATTATAGGGTAAAGGTTGGTAAACTGTGATACGAGTAATATTGTGATAGTTCTTTTTGAGAATTTATTACAATTTCATTGAGCGAGTGAAGGACTTGTTTTGGGCAGAAACTTGTCCAGGAACATTCATTCCCTTAATACGTTGACGCAAAAAACCGATCTTCTTCCCGCTCAGTAAAATTGTAATAAATTCTCAAAAAGAACTATCACAATATTACTCATATCACAATAATACTGAACTTTACCCTATAGATATTTATTAATATTATTATTACTAGGTCCATTACCATGATCACTATTTCGATATATTTTATCAAATAATGAACGTTACTTATACTTACAATTTATTTTATACAAAGTAGCATAATATAATCTTCCTTATTCATATCATAATCATTAATGTCATGTTTCACAAATTAGGCTTAAGTCATAATATGTAAAGGCTGCAATATTCATTCTTTCCAAATTAAAAAATATATATGCTGGGTACAAGGGAAAAAGGGAAAATGTCACATTTCCATTAAGGGTGAGATAGTGATCTATTTTAGTAATTACTGCAAACTTTATTAGGTTTTCTACTTGAAATGAAGGAAATTATGAGTCTATCCCTGGTTTTAATTCTCCTTTACCACTTTTGATAAAAATAACACTAAAGTTTGTAGTATTGCAGTGAATTAGATAACGACATCAGCCTTAAAGGAATTGTGACATTGTTCGTTTTTCCCGTGTATGTACCCTTCATATATGTTTCCACCATCCACTGTAATTTACTTTAAGTAGTACTGTAAGAAAATAGTATGTACAGAAATTATTTATATAATTATTGGAATTTTTAATTACTTAAGTTTCAATTATTTTCAAATATAAGTAAACGGATTACATATGTCTATATTTACCTGCTGATAATGTAAAAATAATATTATGTAAGATGGCTGACAGTTAAAAATAAAATTGTGAGATATATCAGGAAGAACCAAGGAAGCGATGGAAAAACCTGCGAAGCTGAAGCGGTAAAATACCGCATAAAAGACAAGAAAGAATTCTGTAACATTCTCCTTTCTGCTACGACTTCCTTTTATGCGTCTGACACAAAATTGGTAGAATAAAATTCGATGTATTGGGTAGCAATAGAAAAGTAAGTGGAAGGATAGTTCTGGACCATATACGTAGGTAAACGAAGACGATACTAAATCCTTTTCTAATATTTGCTCAATATGTAACGTAGCAGATTACCCTAAAAAATGTTTCATTACATTCCAAATGGTATCCCGTATTACAACAGAAGCAAAAAATAAAGGAGAGATGTGTGGAATCATTATAGAAAAATGTCTATGCTTGCATCTGTAGATTACCCTGGAATAATACTAGATTTGGACGGAGTTACGCAATAAGAGACCAAGCGCCCAAAACCTGTTTCGAGGTACTGGCCATTGCAATAAATCTGTTTTTTTTATATAAAACATTTTATGCAAGAAGTATTATAACATTCATATTATTAGGTCGACCTGGTCGGCGAATTGGTATAGCGCTGGCCTTCTATGCCCAGGATTGCGGGTTCGATTCCGGACCAGGTCGATGGCATTTAAGTGTGCTTAAAAGCGATAGGCTCGTGTCAGTAGATTTGCTGGCATGTAAAGGAACTCCTACGGGACAAAATTCCGGCACACCCGGCGACGCTGATATATCCTCTGCAGTTGCGATCGTCGTTAAATACAACATAACATTAACATTCATACTACACTGGTCAAAAAAAAGTTAAGCATATTTCCAGTTTACCCAATAATACCTGATATTTATGTTTCTTTTGGTTTTATGTGGCACGTGTTATGTTTACCAATTCAAACTCTTTCATTTGTTTTAGTCTGCATCACTAGGTAACGTCCAAATCACGGCTAGTAAAGAAAAAGCCTGTAATTCGAGCAAAGTTCAGTCAGTGTCATTTTGCCTTCATAGTGCTTCATAGTGCAGTAAACAAAGTCTGTAATTCGAGCAAAGTTCAATCAGTGTCGTTTTGCTTCATAGTGCAGTACAATGGCTCGAAACACCCTTTTACAATGGCAGACCATCAAAATCATCACTTTGATGGAACAAAACATGAGACAAGTTGATGTTGCTAACATCCTTCATGTGAATCAGAGTATTGTCTCCAGACTGTGGAGAAAGTTCCAGGAAACCCATTCTATAGCAGATCGACCTCGCGAAAGCCCCGTCCACGCAAAGCAACACCAGGTCAGGACCGGTATGTAAGGTTATCTGCACGTAGGAACCCTATAGCCTCAGCTACAACTCTGCGCCATGACCTGCGCGAAGCCACTGGTGTTGTTGTAAGTAGCCAAACTGTGCGCAATAGACCTCATGACATAGGGTTGTATGCTCGAAGACCACTCAAGACTCCAGCACTCCGTCCACATCACAGGGTGCTCGTGCAAGATGGGCTAGAGCACATGAGAATTGGACACGAGGCCAATGGACCAGAACTTTATTCTCAGACGAAGTGAGAATGGGCCTACACCCTGACAACAACTCTATTCATGTATGGAGACGAACAGGGGAACGAAATCATCCTCAATGACCGTGGAACGTCACCAACAGTTTGGTGGTTCAATCTTGTTTTGGGCAGGTGTCATGTTTGGCCGCCGCACACCACTGGTTTCAATGAGGAAACATGACTGCTGCCGTGTATGAGAACAACATCCTCCAACCCATAGTAAGTGGTTTTGCAGAGACTGTAGGAGAAGGGTTCACTCTACAGGACGATAATGCTCGGCCTCATCGTGCTCATAGTGTGCAGCGGTATCTTGTAGAACATGGGATCCGAAGAATGGATTGGCCAGCATGCTCACCGGATATGAACTGCATAGAGCATGCATGGAGCTTTCTCAGGAGAGTCATTTCCAATCGTCCACATCACCCATTAACGATTCAAGAACTCAGTAATGCTGCCTTGGAAGAATGGGACAATTTGCCTCAGGAGAGCTTAGATGCATTGGTACTGAGTATGCCCCGTCGCATACAAGAGTGCCTTAGGGTTCGTGGAGGACCAACACGTTATTAAACAGGGTACTGAAAGCACCATCTCCTTTTCTTTGATGATGTACGAATTTCAACTTCCCTTATCTTTTCCGTTGTTTCCAAACAATGCAACTTTTTCATTTCATATTGAGTCCATTGTTAACAAATAGTGTATTTCTACTTTTAAGTTTATTCTGTGGAACCAAGAAACCCAATTATAATTTATCTATTTTATTTTAATTAATAAAAACAGTTATATGCCTAATTATGCTTAACTTTTTTTGACCAGTGTATTACAAAAATAGCATAAATAATACCAAATAAGCTAACCGATTTTTGACAAGAGACCAGCAGTTGAATTAATATTTCAAAGCAAAATAAATATATGCATTTTATGCAATAAACGAAGTTTTGCTCATAAATAACAGCAAAATTCAGATATCGCATTCTTGATTTTTTTTTCGAGATAAATCAGCTTGCCATCAACAGAGTTGTGCAAATATCTCATTTTTTTTTTTTTTCAAATTGTCGGTTGGTCTATTATTGCGTAACTCGTCCACTTTAAAGTTGCCTCTCTTAATTATAAGTTTATTAACGTTTCGTTTAGTACTGTAAACATAAGTAAATGTTATAAATTATAGTTTTTGCGCTTTTTGTGTTTATCAGGCGGCGGAATTTTTGATCCCGATATTGGACCTATGGTCTACGTCAATTGCAGGGATGTTACTGAACTCATTGCTACACTCCCTCCGTAATCCAAGGGATTTGACGTCTTGTCGCTGTGCAGGGACCGAAAATCCGCTGTCGAGTGGGTATACTTCAATAATGTACATTTGTATAACTTGTTCAATCTTATAGATGCCACATTCAGAAAAGATTAGTTCAGAAAGGCAATAAATAGGGTTTAGCAGATTTTGATTACCCTTTCCTTTTTTATTGGTTATTTTACGACGCTGTATCAACATCTCAAGTTATTTAGTGTCTGAATGAAATGAAGGTGATAAAGCCGGTGAAATGAGTCCGGAGTCCAGCACCCACAGTTACCCAGCATTGTTGTCCTTTCCTGGAAAAATTAAAGTATCGATATGTAAAGCAATTTTTTTAATTAAATCTTACCCAATAATGCCATTTTAGATGGTGGACTGAAAAAGAGCAAAATAAACTGTACTGATGGGTGAAATACAACGAATACTGACAATTTTTTTAACTGTTTTACGTAATCTACTGCATAGGTAATAAATGCAAGTACACCATCTCACATACTGATCAATAATGTTTTACCAGATATTTTACAACTACAGCTCCTTTCAAAGGGAGATCTTTAGAATTAAAATCACTAACTACAATTACTTATTGCTAAACTTCAGTTACTATGATGATTCTAAGAGTGTTAACCAATAGATTTTAAAGAGGAAAGGATTAGTGTTATATAGGGTACAGTTTGGTAATATTGTGATATGAGCAATATTGTGATAGTTCTTTTTGAGAATTGATTACAATTTTACTGAGCGAGAGAAGGACCGGTTTTGTGCAGAAAACTTATCCACGAGCATTCCCTAAATACGTTGAAGCAAAAAACCAATCTTCCTCTCGCTCACTAAAATTGTAATAGATTCTCCAAAAGAACTATCACAATGTTACTCATATCACAATATTACCAACCTTTACCATATATTTAACATAAGAAAATTAAAATAAAGCCATTTATATTTTCTAAACAGGTCTAATGGCATGCTTTATTTCCTTATTATTTATTCATTTCGTATATTCTTTTATTATTTACTAATTTAATTTATTATCCTTTATTTCATTTATTTATTAAGTTAATAGTAAATTTTGTCTATTATATGAGACGAACAGTGATAAAACCTGTCAGCTTACGTAGATTCGATTTTTCGTTGGATCTCTCTTTAATACAAAAATAATACACAGATAGAAGTACTCTTATCTGAATATGACAGAAGACATGTCTTAGATATGGCTACTAGATGGCAAGTCATGTCCGTAGTGTGGCCGGAAGATGACACTAAAAATATAAATCAAGTGAACCATCCCAAACAGGCACTCGAGGCATAATCTGGAGTTCAAGTGATTATAAATAAACCCTCCATAATAATTTGGTCAATACTAGTGTTCGGAGACTGTGTTAAATAAACACACGTTTGACACAGTGTCATTAAAACGTATGTGTCCAATGCCTAGGCGTTTGGAAGCGAAGTCATTAGCTGTATTGCACTCCAATACTTTTCCACAAAGGTATATTTTTTCTCTATAGCTATACAACTTTAATGATGTTCCATACTTATGTCTTCATTGATGTTGCATAGGATGCAGGAAGGTGTATTGAATATTCCTATTCTGTAGAGATGCCTTGATAAACAGTTCTGGCCTCTCATCAATCTAAATAAAGCGATAGCAGATTTTCAAGGTACATGTGTAATTTCTTCTGGATTTCTTAATATTTTCCATAATTTTCCTTTTAATTTTCTTTCATATTTATTTTTTCCGGATTAAATGATATTTTTTGTTGTTGATTTGTTTTATACGATGGAAAGAAAATGTCTAGCTTCGTATTTGTATTATTGTTATAACTTTTTTGCAAGGGAACCAGTTATTTCATTTCCGTTTATGTTATAATGTGATGAAATGAACTGAATACTAATAATCTTTTTTTAAATTGATCAAATTATTTATATTTTTTCTAGATTCCTGGACTTTGACACGTTTTGAAGTAGATGAAAAGCTTTTACTCGTATGGCGGCTTGCGAATCTGACAGAAATACTGTAAAACTTATTATTCTGTATAACAGAATCTGTAAAGCTATGTAGATGACTGTCATTTCTCTATTAACATTTGTTTAATATGGGCCAACATTACGGTAAACTGATAAACGAAAGCATAATATAATTATATTCAACTGTAACTATTCGTTCTGCAAAGGAATTTTACATTTGTTCGGATCAGATTCCTTCACGTTTAAATGGTAAAACTAAAATTCTTTCAATCATTCATTATCTTTAGAGCCTGAATGTTTGGCAAAATGCCTTTTTTACTAGGTGGAAGTAAATCATTATTTGCATAGATATAAATGCGATTTGGAGTAAATTAAACTGATAGGGCCAATTTTTATTTGGTTATTTTGTCTTTTTAAAGCGTTTCTTACCAATAAATGCCTTATTTTGTCATTTTAAAGCAATATTTCTTGTTATGTGCAATTTTCTAATTAATTGTACTGTAATGTGTATGAAATTTAAATATTTTAAACAATGACTAACTTTAATTGGTTAATATGAATAATGATCGACAATCCACAGTTACAAATATAATATTGTCATGTCTTCACGATACCAAATCAAATCAGTTTACGATTTTAAATATTAAGCTCGTTCTCATAGAAGTTGTCACGTAGCATTTTCAATTGTTTGCTTTCATATTTTCAAATCTTACTTTTACAATTTTTGTGCTACACGTGTTTATTATTGTAGGAGAAAGAAATTTGAGTGAGGAACAGTCAATTATTGTCGGCTGGGAAGGTATAAGATTGGTTAGCTAGAATGCCTAAATTCAGTAAACCATTGAAAATTAAACTTCATGCTTACGTTAGTGAATTTGGTGCCCATGTGTATTCAACCGATGTAACAGTTTTGTTATGTAAGATTTGTGAAAATATAGTTAATCACGAAAAGAAGTATTTGATAAGTCAACATGTGTCACCTATGGAGTAAATAATATGTGAGTTATGTTGATAAAATTTAAATTCATTGCTAAAATATATTATGCCTTTTTTTAAATTTATAATGTCTTTTTCAAAGATAACTCTGCCCTTTTTACATTTTATTGCTTTTTTTGCCTGCGTATTTTAACTGTTACAAATGCCTAAACATCTGGGCTATAATTACCACAATACGCTTTTCTCTTAATTTGACTGAGCATAATCGGAATTCAATCAATTAATTACCCAAAATACGCTATAAAATGTTTTATATTAAACAATTTTTATCTCGAAAAGGAAGCAAAAACATGCAAAATTGTATGAAGCTGTTTTGTTTGAAATATCTCAAAGAATAACCCCCAAAAACTAATGACATTGCTTACGGTTCATTCTGCAAGAGTTTTTACTGTAAGAAGCTTAGGCAGCCTGTATGGAACACGGACTACAGTATATAGAAGGCGGGCTTTGCACTGCAGCAGACACTGGTATTATTATAGTATAGCTGTTCTCCTATATCAAACGGTTCGATATAATATCCTATCAATAGGCAACTGTCTACTAACATTACATGTACAAAT
>JAJSOF020000027.1:13281801-13361180 GCA_025594305.2 Periplaneta americana | reverse complement strand
ACTTTGTGAACATAATAATAAAGTAGTTAAGCTAAATAATATTACAGTAAAATAAATGATCATTTTGTACATACGAGGTATATTTCTTAATCGTCGATATCTACCCACTCGCCTACATACCTTTCCACATAGAAATTCCTCCCTATATGACACCAAGGCACGTACAGAAACGTTGCCTCTCACAGTGTGCCTGTCGTATGCGACTAAGTTATAGGGCGATTGTCGGACGTTGCATGCCTTCAGTCTGTTATGAGCCAATGAAGGGACTACTCATTCGTGCGTAATGTAGTGAAAGCTATTGTGTTTTTATAATTGTCTGAGAAAACTGGAGTAATTACTCATTGCATAGTGTAGTGCAAGCTATTGTATTTTCTAACTATATGAGATTTAAGTGTAGCATACTGCAGAGAGTTTTTAATTTTAAGTTATACAAAAGTGTAAGAAAATATATACGAACATTTCGCAAAAGAGATTAGTCGAGTATTTCAAAACAATCTTCGAGATGTCAAAATGTATTGAAGCAGGAGGAGATAACTTTGAACACCTCTTGTGACACTATTAAGGTGCACCTGTATCCATTTTTAAGTTGTTTATAAACATTCCCCTCACTACACAAGTTTTAGAAACTAAAATGACTACCGTAGAAATGACAGCCCATTTTTCGTAACTGTGCGAGTCACTTCATTATCAAACTTTCATTGTCATGTATTCGATAGTGCCAGCAATCCCTGAAACGCTTTTTTTTCAATGTTATATGAAGGACACTTCAGATGATAACACATTTGTGAGAAAAAGTAATCTTTGTGTTTCGTAGTGCATGCATAAAAACACAATTTTTTTATTGTCATTTTATGTTAATTAGGAAAACGCAGGTAGTCAATCATGACTCCAAATAAAGTAAAACACTTTAAGTGCTCTTTTTAAAGAACTACTCTCAATAGAGTACGCTCAGATCAACATCCATTCCTTCTGGTACACACTTCTGCTTCTTTGCCACATAACGAAAACAACTTTTGTGGGGAAGCTCGTTAGTTGGGTATGGATTTTATCATTTAATTTATACGTGATATTCATTACCTCCTTTACATTAAAGTATAACATACTACTTGGGTTAAAGAAAAAGATCTTCTGGAGATCTTTCATATGGGGGCATTCCATGTCAAATCAACATAGAAAAGTGGACTTTTCAACCTGACCACCTCAGATTTTCATTAAATTTGGTAGGATGGTAAAGAACCTTAAGTTAAGTAATTATGTAAAATTTTAGCCTCAATAATGCACGATATCCCTACAGCAATTCTGTCAATATGAGAAAAATGTAAAAATGTCGCATACTATGTCAACAAAAATAATTCAGAACTTCTCTTCTAATTGAGGTAGAATCTTAAACTTGGGCTTATTTTAAAGCTAAGGGATCATACGTTTCAATAAAAATAGGTTTGCATCAAAGTAATGAATTCTTTATTGAATAGTCACGTGAAACACATTTTAACATTGAATATCTATAAATGCGGGACATAAATTATTTCGAAAGATGTATGTTATAGAGTAAGAGTATTCTCCTTTGGTGTAAGTTTCATTTTGGAAACGTTTCAGGAATATCAGTAAAAAAATATATCAATGTATTGGTTTTAGCACTTAACCCCGTCTTACACCAACACTGCATGCGCACGAGTTCCTACTTGTCTGATAAGCTGCGTCATCGATCTGTCAGGCCGTCATGAGTGGCAGTTTATACAGAATTCAATTTATACAAAACGTGCAGTCTGTTTCAAGTGCAGTGTCGTTAGTTTTCGTAGTATGTGGTAGTTTTGTGCGATGTAATGGAGTCGCGTTTTAAGTTATAGGCCTATGTTTGCTGCAATCCCTTCGAGAAATCAGGGCATTATAATTAGAGGAAAAATTTAAGAATTGTTATATCGTGGATGCTTAATGTATTTCCTGATTTAAAACAGGAACAAAAGTGTGCGCTATGTGTCTCAAAGAAATAAAAATATAATATGATGCTATTACGCAGAATCCTCATAATGACTCTAGTAATGAAGAATACGTCGACTCTACAGCAAATGTAAGTTCATTAAATACAAGTCTTTTTGGCCAAGGTGTGTTCTTTTTTTATTAAACAAGAAAGGCTACAACAAGAGAAATGTAAGAGACAGAAATTTGAAAATATTGTAAAGACAAAGTCTTCGATATAAAGATGCCGAGGAACCAGGACCTTTCTGATTCTGAAATGTTGCCTCAGTTGCAGGAAAATTTTTTTCAAAATTCAGGTAAAAGTGAGAAAATCACCATCACTACTACCTAAAAGCTGCAGAGTAAATAATATAAAAAGAGTTTCTTTCAGCTTTGAATACATAATTCGGAAAAGCCAAAGTCCTGGCAAAGGGAAAGGGAATTTTGTGTCACCAAATCCGAAACCTGGAAAACCCTTGCTCGCGGCTGTTGCCGGTAAAGTTAAAGAATTCTGTTGTTCTGACGAGATAAGCAGAATGATGCCTGGTAAAAATATTTGTTGTGATTAAAGAATCAGGGAGTAAATCACATGAGCAGAAATTAATTATATGCAGTGTTTAAAAATTCTAACCCTGACCAAGAAATTATATTCTAGCTGGAGTTAGTGGACTATACTGTTGTGTTTGTGTCCTATCAGAATGTAAAACTTATGCCGGTAGCAATTTATTATAGTTTCAGGTCTACGTGGATTTCAAGAAAATTTTTCTTTATACTTTCCAACTTAACATTTCTTGGCTACTATGGTGTGCAATCCTATTCATATAAATTGCTGGTTCAGGAAATGTACAGAATGTCCTGAACCATTCAAAATAAGAGAGGGTTTAGAGAAATGTTTCGTATAAAACTGCAGTGAATCAGTGACCTACAAGCAGTGGATGACGACTGACCGATCAACGCTTGAGACTATAATGAAACCCATAGACAAATTTTTCGACTGTCTCTTGGAGAAACTTGGTGATTTATTGACTCACTCATTTATATCATTTGAACAAAGTAAGTTTCTACGTGATATGAAATCATTTCTACAGCCATGCCTGCTTGTTGTGTTATGCGACTTCGCTGAAAACTATTATGTCGTAATCCAAGATGAAATTCAGTCATATCACAGGACTAATGTGCAGACAACCATTCACACTTTCGTAATATATCATAACGAATCGTCATCCGATACAGTCTCTATTAAAAATCTGGTAATAATTTCACACTGCCCGAAATATGACACTACAGCTGTACATCTGTTTCAAAAATATCTAATGGAGTAATTAAAAACACATCTGTAATTCACCACAAAAATTATGTATTTCTGCGATGGATTCTCTGCTCAGTATAAAAATAGAAAAAATGTCCTGAACCTCACATTACATGAAGAAGATTTTGGATTTCCAACAGAATTGCATTATTTTTGCATATCGCATGGCAAAAGAGTATGCGACGTTGTAGGTGGGACACTTAAAAAGGTTTGCGGCTTGTGCTAGTTTGCAGAGACCATCCGATAAACAAATAACTACACCTAGGGAATTGTACGACTGGACAAAGCATCATCTCCCAAACATTAATCCCGTTTATGTGACTAAAAAGGCTATACTGAAGAGGAAAAAATGCTTGCTCTTCGATTTGAAAATCCACTGCAGTGCCTGGAACACAAGTTTCATACGGTCCTGCTGTTTAGGATGGGTATTATACTTGCTAAGCAGTTTTAAAATGCAATTGAAACAACGCAGCATCCTGTCTGGAAAGATGATCAGGCTATTTCATCTCAGCAATGAAAGGTAAGCATTTCTTACAGAACTTCAGGTTTAGCAAAATCCATGTGACAATAATTTATTTCAGATAATAATTTTAAAAATTCGAATTATGTACTACATGTTAAATTACATAGCGACATTCAAGAAAATGATCAAATATAATTAAATACAACGAATGTGTGGGACATAATTATCGCGACTTATACGGTTAGCTTACGCTTGCTGTGACATAATAATTTTTATCTTTATAACCTATGAAGATTCCAAGTTGAAACTTATCAGTTCATTATATCACTAATTGAGGCGTACTATATATTTTTTCATTAAAATAGAACCTTCGCATTTTTAAATATGAATATATGAAAATTGTTTCACCATGTTTTTTAGTGTAATTGAATACATGCAGAAAACAATATAAGTAATAAAAACTATCACATATTAAGAATGTATCACCCAATTTTTGTAAATTTATCTGGAGACATTGTTGAGATATATAATTTTAATTGAAGCGGCGTGCTTACAAAAATGTGATTTCCCTTCATGTTTGAAACGCCACTGACAGAAAACGAAAAGCACAGGACATATGAAACTCGGCAGTTTTAGTTAGCGCGGCAGGTCAAACAAACCCTCAAAATTTGAAAGAAATCTGAGTCGGTCGGGTTGAGTGGCTTGTTGATTTGATATGGAATGACCCTATGAGGAGATTTTGTATTTTTTTCTTTCCAGAAGCATAAATGGTTATTAATTATTTGGACTGGATTTGTGTCCCCTTTCTTGTGTGTGTCCTCTCTTTTCTCAAGCTATGAACTTGTGTCAAACTAACCATAGAGCAAAATAAATCCAGTTCTTGTGAATGTATTGTACAAAGTTGGTTCTTAATGCTCCTATGAGGAATGAAGCAGATCAGAGGATTAATGAGCTTATTTTTATCGTTGACAGTTATTTCCAGCGTTCTAAACTCCAGGTCTTCTTACTTTACACCCTAAAGGTGGTACTTAACCATTTCCCTCCTATTACTACATACGCTAGTGGATTTTAGTTATTTTCTAGTTGTCAGGTTGAATTTTCTTTTGCCAACTTGTTTCGAATTTCGGTGCTTACAGATAGTACTTACTGTCAATGTCGTGTTCATAGTGTCGTTTTTCTTTGAAGAAGCTGATAAACTTTCATGAAAATAAAGTTACTAGCGAATATTATTTGAAATTTGAACGTAATTAATAACGTTAATATTAATAAATTATACAGCAATAATTAATAAATAAAAGTGTACATTTTAAAGTGTTATTCGGATTTCGGAGTTTGTACTAATTATTTCATGAGATCAAACAAAATACATTTTTTGATCAGATCTCATGAATCATAAAGTATTTAGTGAAATCAATGAATTTCATATGGCCACATTAAATAAATTTTATTTGAGATCAGTTACAAATAAATTAATTAATATGTAAAGAAATAAATAAATAAATATTATTGTTTCAGTATATAGCATTGTGATTTTGACTGCCTCGGTTATCTGGTAAGAGTTTGCAACATTAAAAAACGACCATTTAAGTTTTTAATCAACCCCATTATTTTCTATGTAGACCTACTTCCTCAATTAGGTCTATACTGTATTTTCTCCTTCTGCCCTGAGTTCTGAGTTCTATATCTGATTTATTTTATTTATTACCAGAAGTGGCACTGAAATATTTTTCCGACCTTTTTCTAATACTTTAGTCTCTTCTTGAATTATAGTCCCGATAATACTGTGTGAACAGTATAGAGCAGAACAGGTATGACGGCCTCGCGTGACCTTCAGTCCCCCACCTCCGCGCGCATAGCCGGTCGGCCGTAAAACCTGTTCTGCTCTATACTGTTCATCCAGTAGCATCCCTTTCACATTGTTGAGTAAACTAGAGAAATACGGCTTCCTTAACTTTTTTCAACTGAGCCTTTTTCATAGTTCTGCGGCTTGGCATTTGAGAGGAACGTTCTAGAAGTTTTGATGTTGATCAAATCCAATCCGAGACAGTTGAGATACCAACTCCATAATCTGCTGCGACGTTTCGTAATATCGAGTCATTTTCCTCTTATCTCACACCTTAAAGTTTTTGATTGATAGTTATAATCACACTTTTACGTTTTGTTCACTTCATAAAAGAGTTTAGCACAATAAACACCACAAACTGCTTAACACCTACAGCACTACATAAGTGAATACGCGTGGAATCAGTTGTTACATCTCATTGAGCTATAACTGGTTCTGTAATTCTTAAAGTTGGAGGTAGATTAAACAAAAGATGCGTAAACAAATAATAACTTTCACTTGACGGGACTAACATACACCCGTGAAGTAACAGTGTGAATTGAATTAAACTTCTGGGAGGGGGTACTACGTCCCAGCACTGTGACCTCTGTACTGTATGTGAAGTTACATGAGCATCACTTCTAATCTCCTCCAAGGCTTTTCTTCGCTACTTCTACACACGTTTCTGCAGTGTGGGCTTCTTCACAGGTGGCCTTTGCGCGGGCAGGTAGCAGAACTGCTTGCGCTAATGCCCGTCGTTTGAAAGCGTTGCAAAGGCGGACCCAAGCCGAAATAAATGACATTGCAAGAAGCAAGCCGAGTAATAAGTGGATGGTGTAAGGAAATTAAACGGATTTGTGAAGTCGCATCCGTGGTGGATCGCCAGGGGTGTAAATTTAATCTCAAGTGTTTGCTCCAAGCTATCAGCTTCGAGACAAACTCCCAAGAAGCTGCGGTCTTTAGACGATGTCGCAATTGACCGAGATCTCAAATGTAATTACGGAAACAGCTCTGAAAGAACTCCACGTTCTGAATTTCGAAATTAACTTGTAACTTCCATAGTTGAGCCATTTAAGTTTCTTCTATGTACTAGTTATATTGTACAAACGCTGAGTTATGGCTGCAGTGTAGACTACTAGATAGATAGTGTAATTCTGTTGTTTAGTCAGAAAAACACTTAAAACGTCTATAGAATACACACCGCTATATTTCAGACGCTTTATCGTTATTGTGAATAGGATAAAGGTTAGTAAATTGTGATATGAGTAATACAGTATTGTGATAGTTCTTTTTGAGAATTTGTTACAATTTTACTGAGCGAGAGAAAAATCGGTTCTTTTCGTCAAGGTATTAAGGAATATTCCTTGACAAGTTTCTGCACAAAACCGGTCCTTCTCTCTTTCAGTAAAATTGTAATAAATTCTCAAAAAGAATTATCGCAGTATTACTCGCATCATAATACTCGTATTACCAAACTTTACCCTACCTACGTGACGCGAAACATAATTTCTTTAGAGTATCTTCCTTACTGTTGAAATTTATAATTCATAAAATTAATTTTAATTTTTTCCGCTGAAGAACTAAAAATAAATAACAACTTCACTGTTTTAATATTTAAATTGTAGTGTTATTTTACGTAATCGAATAGTTTAAATATAATTTCCATCCCTAAATTTTAGTGAATTCCCACGCTGTCTTCTGGTTTCCCGTTATGGTGGATGGGGATGTGTCCGTGATTGGTATTGTATAGAAAAAGTATGTGTTCTGAAATTCATTTGAGGGTTAAGGATGTGTTGTGGGTGGGTTTTTGTGTGTCTATAAATTTCGTGTTCTAGAGCAGCGGTCGTCAGCATAGAGCACCCTGAGACTAGCATCCCTTACCCGCGGAGAACACAGTGCCCATAGTGCTAACGGGTATGCTCTCTACCTCTTCCTGCTGCACGACGGGGCACACGGGACGGCTCCGCTTAACCTTTGCACATTTCAGCGAGCGCTGACGACCACTGTTCTAGAGTGTCGAGTTTCTGATCTTTTGATTTTATATGTAGGATTTTCATGTCAGTTTCTATGTTGTTGTAGTTATGGTTGGAGTTTTTAATGTTTTCTGCTTGGGTTGAATCGTTGTGTGATTTAATTGTGCTCTGATATGCTCCTTGTATCGTCTTTGAAAATATGTTTCAGTGTATTTTCAATGTCTAGGTCATTACAACTATTGCATGTTAGTTTGTATAGAGTAGATTGGGGTAATTTGGGTATGAAAAACAGCTTTTTAAGTTTAGAGACCTATAGCCTCTTACCAGATAAAATTTCCCAGTCAGTTTTTATATGTGACCTTCTACAATGATTCTATTGCATTTTTAAGTATGTTGGCCTCTTATCATAATAATAACCCTAAGTTTAACTATACTCAATTTATCCCATGGAAGGGGAAATTTGGATATAATATGTATTATTGAAGTAAAATATGCTTTAAAACCTCATAGAATGAAATTATCCTAACCATAGAATAATGTATGTATCCTAGAACTGAATGCAGAGGTTAGGTAGGCATTTTAAAATTTTAATCATACTTAACAAGATAAACAAAATTTCAGATAATGCTTAAGTTCTTGATAGGTTTATTTTGTAAAATTAAAACATCTCCCATTAAAATCAGGAATGGAAAACATTTCCGATATTTATTTGTCTGTCACCAATCCATACTTTGTATACATGGCATGATCTGGAACGAAAATTAAGTTAGTTACTAGTTAGCCTGTAATTATACCCAAATTACTCCACGTTTATAAATGGTAATTTACTAACAAACTATGATATATTACTACAGTTTAATAAAAACATAATCTAAACGTATGTACGTACACATTCATGAATTTGGTTACTGTATCCTAGGCCTACAAGATTTAACTATATTACAACTAATTCCCCAGAAATATTGCTTTCAATGCGATGTGCCATTTCATACACTGGTAAAGAAAACAGTTTTTTTTTATCAGACAGTATCATTGTGACCAGCACAAATTTTTAACTTTGCATGATAGACAATTGTGAAATAGACACTGTGTATTAATTGGCATTTATTTGAAGATTAGGTAAAGTTTATTCAATAAATTGCAACTTATACCCAAATTACCCTAAGTTTGAAATTGTAATTTACTGACAAGCCATTAATGATAGCTATATTATTAAATTTATTTAAAACATGTTCTAAACATGTGTAATGCACAGTAGTGGCAAAAAAACCGGACCGACCCTTGTAGCTGATTTCAGAGCCTTGTTCACTCAGAGCACGATAGACTGGTAACTGACACTTTCATGGTTCGAATCCTGCCTGGGAAGGAAACTTTATTTTGTTCCTTATTCAAATTTATTCCCAATACTTTTCGATTGCAGCGATATTTTACTACTTAATTAACTTATTATTCCCAGAACATGAATTTTACCAGCACTATTGTACACATATAAGAATTTGGTTACTGCAGCTCAGCTGGGTTCTCAACAATATTGCTTTGAATCTGATGAGTCATTTCACAGATTGATAAATAAGAAACAGTTTTTTTTTTTACCAAACGTACCAGTGTGATCAACACAAATTTTACAATGTGCTACAGTAAACTTTATTTTTTAAATGGTACACTATATTAAAATGTACATATTCCGAATCTCCATTAAATTTTACTTATGGATATATAGAAATTTTACTCATTCATCCGTTTCATGTATTTTAACTAGGCCTATTTATTAAATTTGATTCGTGAACTTCAAACTTTAGACAAATAAGTATGTAAAATCATGTTGAATAGGCAATAAAATTAAACAAAACATTATCACTAACCAAACTTCACAACAGATGCTCAAAATGAGAACCATTCCCAGCCAAACAATATCCCAATCTAACATGAAAACAATCCACTATCTTTCCAACAGTTACATGACTTATCTTTTCCATCCCATGTCTACGTACAGTATACTGTTTTCCTATATTTAGTATGTTTTTATGCGGAAGGCACCGTCCCGCCAAGACTTTTAAACCGGTTTTTCTAGAAGGTCAATGACATTTGAGCGGGTCAGAAGCAAAGGGGTGCAAGTGGCATTTCTAAGAACATGAGTTAACTGCATTCAGGGCAAGCTAAAACATTTAAAATTTTAGTGACAAAGGTATACATTTTTAACCACACCACACACTAAAATTGAAACAAAAAATTTCACGGAATTTACGAAATCTTAAGTACTTTTGAACCACATTTTCTCACAAATAACTTAAAATGAACTTATATCCCTTTGCTTCTGACCCTCTTATTTAAGAGTTGCACGTAGTAGGAGGAAAACACAAGCAACCCTTAAATGTCATTGGCCTGCTAATCCGACTGGTTTAAAACTGTTGGCGAGACGATTCCTTCTGTAAAAAAAAGTGCTATAACATATTAGGCCTACATCAGTTTTATTTTCATGTTACTGCTGATTATATTTTGTTAAGTGAGGTATATACTAAAGATCTCTGCATTAACCGTTAATATATTTTAATTTAATAACAATTTCCTCGTAAATATTAATGTTTTACTAAAAGTGATTACAAAATACTAACATGATTTATTTAAGTTTTTCCAACATTTATTAACACAAGTATTTAAATCATATAACTCACAAATGTATTAAAATCCTATATTTTGGGAGGGATTATAAAAACTTTTTGTGTGTCGTGCGGAAATGGAACTTCATTTTTATTTGTGTGCACAATGAATAATTTTGTTTAGGGCTGTATGGGCATATGTTTCACAAATTTGTCATTGATGTGTTTAAGACCTTGTAGCAGTGACGTGCAGTCCACCCAAAACCCAAGCACGGCTTGGGCTGTACTGATTGATTATAAGAATCACGATATCTACGTAAATCCATGATTAAACTTTCTGTTTATATAATCATAAAGTCCTGAAACGTTTCTAAATACTTTTTGTTAATTGTAAGTCGCGTGATGGGGCATATACAATGCACATACAGCGGTCCTGAGCTGGCAGCAGCGTGTCAGCAGTGCTGAATGCAGGTTAGCATGGAAGTTGCCATGACAACCCACGTCATCATAACTTTTAACCAATGAGGGACGCCTCACGAGACTGCAGTAAATGTATATACCCCAAGCAGCCGGTAGCCTGCCTGGGCTGCGCGAAGTCGAATGAGTGTAAAACGTACTATTTCTCTCGCGTTTGTTTGTACCGGTTCTTTGTAGTTACATTGTGTACTTGTATATAAGTGCAATAAAACGTTTTGATTATGTCTGGTGATAATAATAATTTAATTCAGCAAGAAAAGCTAAATACAGTAATTTAACTAAAGCAATAGGGGTCATGATGTTGCTATTGCGCATATTCGTGCTTCTAATGCACTCGCGGCTTTTGGAACTGAGCATATTCAAACTGAGCTAAGTGACCAAACACAACAAAGTATTATTCTACATAATAAAAAGGTGACACGCAATAGAGACATTCTGAAAAGGCTTATAAACGTCATTTGTTTACTTGCAAAACTGAAACTTTCATTTAGAGGAAACGGTAAGTCGAAAATGTCCAACAACCGCGGTAATTATTTAGAACTTTTGGACTACACCGCCCAGTACGACCCTCTTCTAAAAAATCATTTGGAGACATCTACAGTATTCAAAGATGTATCAAATCGTATTCAAAATGATTTAATCGAATCCGTTGCCAGTGCACTTAATAAGGAAATTAAACAGCAATTACAGAAATCTGATTTTTACCATATTAGCTGATGAGACAACTAACGTCTCGAATAAATCACAATTTTCTCTCATTTATCGATATACGATTGAAGGAAGGGTGGTTTGTGTGCCTCCGTGATGTAAGTGAGGACAAAACAGCGGCAGCACATTCTGATCTTATTTTTAAGACATATTCAAGACTTTTCAAACTGCAGTAAGAACTTGTCGCACAGAGCTGCAGTGATGGCCTCTTCATTACATGGTGTCAAGCTAATATTAAGGCGCCTTTTCCACAAGCTTTGCTCACTGCTATGCACACTGTTTAAATTTAGCACTGTCCCAAAGTGCTTCAAGTATTCCTGAATGCCGTATATTTTTGCTACTCTTTCTAGGCTTGCAGCGTTTTCTTTCTTTTTTTTTTTTCCAAATCATCAAAGCGCACAAAATTTCTTGATGAGTTTCTGGGTCGACGATTACCACCCGTTTCCCCAACAAGATGGAATAACTCTTCACGACTTACTAATACTTAGAGTAGTCTTTTGCAATAGTATTTTTAATTTTAGGGTCGACCTGGTTGGCGAGTTGGTATAGCGTGGCCTTCTATGCCCACGGTTGCGGGTTCGATCCCGGGCCAGGTCGATGGCATTTAAGTGTGATTAAATGCAACAGGCTCATGTCAGTAGATTTACTGGCATGTAAAAGAACTCCTGCGGGACAAAATTACGGCACATCCTGCGACGCTGATATAACCTCTGCAGTTGCGAGGGTCGTTAAATAAAACATAAATTTTTTTTTAATTTTAGGCAGTAGTTGCAGTAGGCCTAATCTTATAGATTTTGTAAAAAATTTTTTACCAAATACCAATGTATTTTTATAATTAGTAATATTATAAGTATTTTAACCAAATATAAATAATAAGAAGAAAAAGAAAACTTGACTACGCGGCTACTTGGGTAATCTGTTGGGCCACCGCACGTCACCGCCTTGTAGAAAATAACATTCTTCGATGTAAGTTACAGTGTCCTATTTATTCTTCTGGAAGTCAACTTCGTGGCTATTATGTTGAGGTATGTGTGTTGTAGCGGATGCTTGATTTGTTATGTATGTGAGTCGTAGTTATGGGATGCTTGATGTTATCGCAATGTCTTAATTATGATTTGATTGTGTTCTGTGACTATTGTGTATTAATTTATTATGTATGGTACGGAAAGCCGCATATTTGTGTTATAGAGGACGGTTTTAAGAAATGTTATGTATGCGTGTTGTAATTGCTTTTCTGTATATCTCAAATTGATGCCTAGTGTTTGCTTTGCTATCGCTATGTCTAAATTACGGATTGCTTGTGTTGTTTTTTTACATTGTGTAGGCTACTTTATTTTTCTTTTCCATTTGTCTTTATGGTTACGGTCAATGTATCCCTTTTGTGTAAAACTATAGCCCTAGTATACATTTGTAAAATAGGGATACACCCTTTGAAGGTACAATAATAATAATAATAATAATAATAATAATAATAATAATAATAATAATAATAATAATAATATGTCTTTTGAATGACAATTCAAGAAAATAGACTCAAAATGGGAATAAAACTCGCAATATTCTAAAATGTGTAAATTGTTACAAAAGGTGTTACTCGTATGACAAAGATTTAATGGCATCGTCACGGCCCCAATTATTTATTTCGTTTCATTGCACCACGTAAGGTATTAATCTGTGTAGGTTTATGTAGACTAGGTATTATTATTTGCTTATCACTTTTTGTTCAATTACTTACTAAGAGTAATCGGACTCTACCCGTATTTCCGGCCGAAAGTAGAAATTTATTTTCCTCCCATGGGAGCTATATTATTCCCTTATCTTGTGTGTGAGTCCTCTATTGCCTCCAGCAGTGACCTCACGACATGCTTTTCACATCACTAGAAAGTTCCTCTCCTTATCAACTTATAGTATTGTTCAGAATTCTCGTAATATTAAGGACGGGACGATACAGTTCATAATGAATTATGGGTTTCATATCGTTTTATTATATTATTTACTTTTAAGAAAAGTTTTATTTATATAATTCAATAAATTTTAGGTGTAATTAGGGAAAATATTATGGACCTATTGTTTGATAGTTGTTTAGTCAACTGTCCGAAGAAAGGTCTGAACCTCACAAGTAATACCAACAAGCCACCACTTATGAGGCAATAAGGCCAGAAGATAATGGGGTAGGGTGGCCAGTTCCTTTCCCCTGTTTGATAATTTACAGGTAAATTGTTTGCACATTTCTAACACAAAAGCTTCTTAAAATTGCACCCCGAAGACACATCAACATTTCATGACGTAGACTCGAGGAGTCAGGGTGATATTTTGCTGGAAAATGGTATTCTATAGATAGAGCCATTTCCTGCCATCATTTCGAACTGCCTTCATAACTCTCTCTTTTCTATCTCCTCCTACATATCGCTCCTTACACTTTCTCACCTGCTTTTCGTTCACCACTTCTTTTCTCTCTCCTGCTTCTCATTGCATGTACATTATGTATTTATTCACACTTCCAATGGGTAAATACTCGGTGGCAGTGGTAACTAATTAGACCTACACTCAATAATGACAATTAATAATTAACACAATTAATAAAAATACAATAAAAAATAAATTAATAATAATAATAATAATAATAATAATAATAATAATAATAATAATAATAATAATAATAATAATAATGAGCATCCTAAATTAAATGAAGCACGATCACTTAAAATAAGATTTAAAGTAAATCTAATTTGTATCTTAACCCTAAGTTCGAACTAAGTAAAACCCACTCATACATGCACAAGTATCTTTCAATACTACACTCATTTCGCTGTCAACTCACTCACTGCACTGGAACTACGACATATTTCACTGATACTATCCTGATTTCACTAACACTTCGAAAACATTTCACTGTTCAAATACTTTGCACTACCACTACAAACTATAAAACTTCAGTGACACAAACACACTTCACTTTATCATCACATTATCATCATAATCATCAACATTGCCACATGCTACATATGGAATCAAGACGAGGCCATGATAAGAAATTTACACCGAACGAACAATGTGAATAAGGCCTGCCATAACATATTTAAAATTCTGGTTGGGAAACAACATCCCCTCGTGTTATGCAGTCTTAGTCGAACTCTTACAAAAGGAACATCTCGATATTAAAATAACGTTACGATAAATCGGAATGGGAAGAAAAGTAAACACACAACCAAAGAAGAAATGGATAACAGTCCAAAACAGAATCAGGGCTATTACTTCAGAATATAAAACATGCAATCAGAATAAACGTTTTCTTCAATGTTTAAGAAAATTAGGACCCAGCATTTATCTGTAAGAAATGTAGCTTTGCTAGTATATAAATAAAAGTAGGTACTTCGTTTTGTTTTTTTTTTTCGAATATATTTACTTAAGTTTTAGAAACATTTCCTACGGAAGTAATTATTCCAGAAAGATGTGACAAAATGTCCATATTTGTGCTGTTCTTGCAAGACAATACACCCTCTCATTTCATGGAGTTAATTATTTCAAAATCTGTCCAGGATCGTTTAAGATAGTTTTCACGATATCCGCTTCTGCTTCCTCTCTATTAAGTGCATTAAGGTACGGTGTTTGTTCAACACTTTTCAAAATAATGATTTCTTCTCCCGCCCTTTATGTAATTGCTGGTGCAAAATACTTCTTTTGCCATAATTTTATATATTCCATATATATTTTCACCACTATTAGTTTTTCCTTTATAATAAACGAATCCATGTAAAAATTTACTTCATTCCCCATTTACCTGAAGTTATAATTTTCACAGATTACTCTCCCATAGTTTGTCTACTTTATTACTGTTTTATTCGATCGGAAATAGATGATAGTCTGAATGGATTATATGTAGCGAATATGGTGGGATTGTCAATGAATTCAAAATCATCTTCATAAAATTTATGAGCTAATGAGTAGGTGCATTGCCTTACAAGAACAGCACAGCTTTGGAAATTTTACTACAATGTTTCTCTCATTTTTCCAGAAATTTAGTTAACCTTCCAGAAGCCGCGCGTGGACTGTCGCTCCACTGACAATTATTAATATGGTTTTACCGTGTACCTGTCATCCAAATTTCTTTCCAATTTGTGTAGCTTTCACCAATCGACCTCTCATTATTGACACAAATTTTAAGCTCTGAACTCGCATTTTTATCAGTTATTAACGGTTGCGGAGCGAGAGTGCGCAGCGATTTGTAACGTCAGTTGAAACTGCAGCAGTTTACTAACGTTACTATTAGTCCGAACAAATCAGTATACAATATTTATTTATTTATTTACTTATTTATTTTTTATTTATTTATGTATTTATTTATTTATTTATTTACTTATTTATTTATTTACTTACTTATTTACTTACTTTCTTACTTATTTACTTACTTACTTAGTTACTTATTTATTTATTTATTTATTTATTTATTTATTTATTTATTTATTTATTTATTTATTTATTTATTTATTTATTTATTTATTTATTTATATTATCTCTCACGTGTGTTGCTGCGACAAAGACGAAACTCGAGATGGTGTAAACATGTTTATGCTCGACTATGCCGAAATGTAGTAATTATACACTTGGTAGCAGTCCTTTAATGCATGTCATTAAAGTACACCTACTCATTAAAGTACAGGTGTTCAGCCAATGACAACTCAGCTTACAGGTGTTCAGCCAATGACAACTCAGCTTACAGGTGTCCAGCCAATGACAAGTCAGCTTTGTACCGTTATAAAACCGCAAGTATCGATTATTCTCGGATATGCAATCGAAGGAGAATTAGCGAAAAGTCACGGAGGCTGGAAATCCAATACTGTCGCAGAAGATTATGTTCTGTTACTATAATAATTAGCGTTAATTGTAAATAATATTCAAATAAATTCAATTTTTCATCTCGTTTTTCAATGTCGAATTCAATAATCAAGGTTATATGAAGTTTAACGGGATTACATCAAGGTCAATGACATTATTGTTCCTCGGAAAAAATCAATACTTTCGCGTCTGCGCACATCTCACAATTCACGACCTAGAACAAGGTCACTTCCGATCTTGTCAGATACAAATGAAATGTATACATCTGAATAATTTCAAGTTATAAATATGGTCGAGCATAAAAAGTCGTATGAAACTCGCCTATAATGGTAATTAAGAAGCTCGTATGAAAATTATGAAACTCGCTTGCGCTCGTTTCATAAACGTCCACACTCGCTTCTTAATTACTATCATTATAGGCTCGTTGCATAATGTACTATTTAGCTATATGGGTGCGAGTAATATCACACGGAGCGTCTTGTCTCTTATCGTACACTTAATTATGATTCTAATCACTGGATAATTTTGCACATCATTTTTGAAGATATATATTTTCTAGAAAATGTTTGTCCATAATTTCTTCATGATTGTAAATCAATTCAAGCCCTTTTATTTGCTTGCGGAGTGACAGTCCGCAGCGACTACTCGGTGACAGTAACTTACAGCGACTACTGTAGGGTTAATAATGTAGAATAATATCACAGTCTAATATATGCAGTCACGAAGCTTAATACTTACTAAATATGCAAACATAAACAGTTGAAATATGCATCCATAGATAGTTGCTCACCACCAGGATCGCTACTATCGCCTCATCACAGACTCTTTCCCTAGCAAACCATAAAATGTATTGTACTTTCGATATCGTGTTCTTTTGAAAAAATTAACACCTTCCTTCCACTATTAAATATGAAATACGTAAGGTTTATATATTATTTTCATAAAGTATATATTATATTCTATACACTAACCTTCCTGGATCTTTCGGAAGAAGGATAACTCTAACCTATTTTTCTTACAATTTATAGTGCTGCAAACGTCTCCTTGTTCCATATTATTATTCAAATTATTTTATTTTAGCCATTTACATTTATTACAACCGATAACGAACATTTCACAGTTTACATAGCTTTTCACACAAAATACGGCACAGTCATTGCTTTTTCGATCTAGACCAGGCCGTAATGTTTGTTCGGGTTTTCTAATTCAGTGTATGGAGCTCAGTGAAATATATTATAACTTTATTGTTTATCATTGCTAAGCTTTATTTAGTGTAATTTGTCCGTAAGTTCCGTTTACTTCTTGTTGCATAATATGTTGCAGAAATAATTACAAAACCGTGTTATTTAATTTGAAGAGAATTTTATATGTTAACATAATCTGTTCGCGTCAACATTTCAAGTTTAGAATGGAAGCTATTTTGAGGTTCAATAAAAACGAATTTATATTGTGATTTTAATTTAGCACATCTACCTTCCTTAATAAAATTGTAGACAGAAAATTTACCATATCACTCCTATGAAATTAGTGTACGTACAATTGTGTTACTTCGTCTCTTAGGTAGTAGATAAATACAATAATTCAGTACTCAATTGTAGTATTGAAAATACAAACAAATAGAATGTGACGGGTGTCATACATGACATTATGTTTCATTATAATGTATAATTGCGAATATAGGAATATAAGTTAAATATAGTAAACATAACCTTTAATGTCCATATGACATAACATACATATGGTCCACACCTGTGGAGTAACGGTCAGCGCGTCTGGCTGCGAAACCAGGTGGCCCGGGTTCGAATCCCGGTCGGGGCAAGTTACCTGGTTGAGGTTTTTTCTGGGGTTTTCCCTCAACCCAATACGAGCAAATGCTGCGTAACTTTCGGGTGCTGGAGCCCGGACTCATTTCATCGGCATTATCACCATTTCATTCAGACGCTAAATAATCTAGATGTTGATACAGCGTCGTAAAATAACCCAATAAAATAAAAAAACATACATATGTAGTGATAGGGCATTGGAGACCACTAAAATTAGACAGAAAGGGGCAACTGGTACAGTAAACATAACCTATAATTTCAACATATCTAAATATCCGTGCGGTGCAATTGAAAATTATTGAATCGTTTGAAGTGTCTCATAATCATTGTTTTAAAATTTATTAATGGAATTACATTTTAGAGAAACATATGTTACTCGTTATGCATTCCAACTAATTAATATGGTTGAAACGCCGCCCTTCGTGAACGGGTTAAGTGAGTTACATGGTCTGCCTTACGGCCTGTATTAGATCACGATGGCTGTGGCACAGTCTGTTGTTCCTAGTACTTACAGCGCTCCAAGCGGCTAGCAACTATTGCGAGATTTGCAAAAATCATCCCAAGCTTCGTGACTGTATATATTAGACTGTGATAATATGCTTCCTTCAGAGTTTTACCTTCTTATAAGTGGTCTGTAATATTATTCCGTCTATGTCCCCCACAAAAAAACTGTTTTCCTGCCGATTTTAATGCGATTTATTTTTTGGGTGGGGGTTGAGAGAACCAAAGTTGTTTTCATTTCATTATTCTTTTGTATCCGGATCGTATTCTTGGATCAATGTTTTGTCCATACTTAACAATAACTTATGATCTGTACCACAAAATGTTATTACTTCATACTTGCTTCATTCTTTATTTTATAATTTAAAATTAAATTTTATAATAGTTCATTACAATTCGTACATCATCATTTAGTGATTAACTTATTAGATTTCTGAAAAGAGATCACAGTTTAGAAATAAATAATTTATTATTTACTTATTTGTATGTTTACGTATTTATTTATAATTTATGAATTAATAATACAAAATATCCTATTGGAATTTGTCTTTTTAATAGAGATTTGTAACGGTCTGAAAGACCAACATCTGAAAGAAGTAGGCCTAATTTCTGCGTGTGACAATTTCTTTACATATTGCAGCTATCATTAATTAATTCCTCGAGCGTAAAGCATAAAACTCTACTGTGTAGCCTATTTGTTACAGCCTCTTGAATGACTTGAGAACATCATAAGAGGCACAAGAAGGTGGAACTTTACCTTAAGTTATTAACGTCAAAAAATAAAAAGACAAAGTTTTGTAAGTCGTAAGATGAGCTATAAAAGCAGGGTATAAAAATTAATTATATAACGTGTGGAGATGTGTAGAGTTCAGAACTTGTGAGCGACAGTAATAAACTGAAACTATGTGGAGGAAACTGAATTGCTCACTAAGGAAATCTCTACGTCACTTCAAAAATCTTTTTTTTTTTTAATGCGAATACTTTCAGATATCATGACAGTATTGGTTAATATCTATATAAGAAAAGAGAACGAACACTAGGCATTTATAGAGTTATTATTTCTTATTAACGGAGAAAAATTCGCTCCGGCACTGGGGTTAGTTTCTACATACTGAATACTCTACCACTGAGCTACACCGGGGCTCCATCCACAGTACTGGATCGATCTCCTCTCCTTGATTTTTTTCCTTTTGGCCTAATCCATAATTCGACATTAAAAAACCAAGTTTCAATCTTTCCCCCTTTCTCATCAAGGTATCAACCCTCAGTTAACGTATGAAAACTCCCTTCTCACTCAGACAGGTAATTTTGCGTATCTTGAAGTTACTTTTGACAATAAATTATCTTGGAAACCACAACTATTAAGGGCAAAAGATCAAGTTTCCAAACATCTTAACATACTGAAACGACTATCCGGAAGTAAATGGGTTTGTATCCGTCAAAGTTATCAACAACCTACAAGAATTAGTATTTTGAACCGTCTATGCTTTATTGCTGTGAGCCCCTCATAACGTCAGCAGAGTCCACACTCAATAAACTGCACGTGATGTAAAACCAAACATTACGTTTAATCACCGGGGGAGTAAAATCTACCCCCATTGATAGTATGCGTCTGCTTATAGGCATCAAACCACTTCGTCAAGTTATAGACGAAAAATCTATTCTGCTATACGAAAAATTAATCAGGAGCACAGACACACACTGGGACAGCTGTAACATGACGGAGAAACATCTAAAGACACAAGGAGGATTTATTCGACATATAGCTCAAATTAAAGAAAGCCTGGCCATATCCCATCCCCTCAACCTTTAATGCAACTACAAAGTCCAGTCCACACATCATCTCAGCTTCCACACAACTTGCACATCTCATCGCCAAAAACAACCTTGACAAACAATGCCTCAAACAACTAGCTCCCGAAACCATTAACATTCAATACCCCGAAGATGAATGGTTAAGGATTTTCACTCATGATTCCAAATGGGAATAGCATATAAACACGGGGGCCGGAGTATACAGCAACCTCTTTTACTTTTATATATCAGTTGGGCAGAATCTCTCGGCCTTTGATGGAGAGATTTAGGCCATTCGTGTTCATTAAGTCAGCTTTATTTACACTTAGACAAATTTACTAATGCCGTTATTCTTACAGACTCAAAAACGCCTATTCAGTCTATCTGCAATATCTTTCTTCCCAGGACTACGGAGATTCTGAACTGTCAGACCACTTTACAACTCCTTAAACAAAGGAATAAATATGTCATTCTCCAGTGAATTCGTGGTCATTGCGAACTCTTTGGCAATGAACAAGCAGACATCTTAGCTAAGAGGAGTCTTCTTATCAATCAGCCTCCACTGCGACCAATGTCTTCTTTTCAGTGAAGCATTACATTAAAATGCTCTTCATATTAAATTATATATCATCTCAACACCACTGGGGAAACAAAATATTAAACCCTCCTGATGGTTCTAGAAGATCAGCAGTCACCATATTCCGCTTTTCTACCGAACATGATATACTGGGCAAACACCTAAATCGCATTGGCATAATGCAATCCCCAAACTGTATTCTCTGCAATATCAATGAAGAGATGGACCGTCATCACCTGGGAAAGTGTACAGCCCTCCACTCCTCCTCCGAAATTGACAATTACTGGAAAGCCAGAATGAAGATGTGTTATTTCACTTAGCTGCAACTTTCCTATTAATATTTTTGTTGTATGTTTGTAGTCAATGACTCCACTGGTCATGTACGAGCCATTTGCAAACTAAATAAATAAATAGTTATTTCGACATTCTACAGAGTGATAGGTAACCGCTGCACCAAAATGAAATTGGTAATAGATCGTGAGCAGAGGTTTGAAAAATCGAAATAAGTTTTTTTTTCACCGTTTTACAGGAAGTAGTTACGTTTCTATTACACATTTGGCAACATCATGGCTTCTGCAATAACTCTAGCAAGCGCGGTCACCCATCCCTTGCCTTTCCTTCACCCTCTGCTGTACACAAGCGACACTGCGCTACGTTGTAAGATTTATTTTAACGATTTTCGCATTTATTCAATTTAAATTTATGTCTAAACGGTTTAATTTGCAAAGCAAGACTCAAGGCACTAACTGTTCAGATTATTTTTACCTATCTGCTTGTATAGCAATCAATCATTCCTCTCAGGCCGTTACTGCAATACAGAACGCTGCAAACATTGGGCAAAGACTATTTTTCCTGCTTAACGGTGCTGCATCGAACGAAAATTGTAAATATATATAAACAGGTGTTATCCTACAAATCCGCCATTACTTTGGTTATCTGAAATTAAATGATTGTTACATTACTAAATTTTTCCCACTAATCTATAAAAAAATAAACGGCATGTTACAGTCCATCTTCTGAGTTTGTAATTATTATCTAATACTCTCAAAATAATATTGTAGTAAAATTAAACCATTAATTCAAAACTGAATTTAGCGTTTGGTCACAAGACCAGTAACAGAGAACAATGAGAGTTGGAACACATCTCCAAGAACGCATCGAATAACAGGCAAGCAGAGAGAAATAAATTGTAGCGGTATTCTCACTTTTATTAAGTTCTGGGCACTTTCCTTAGATTTATGAAATGCAATTTTTGTTATGACTGAGGTATCGCACATAATAAGCAGGGAGGTGCATAAAGAAACACACGAAAAAAAATTCACAGAGACCAGGACTCAGATGTTTGGGTAACTCTATCATTAATCTAAAGAAATTAACCGTATTTATAGAGCTCCTCCAACTGCATATCTAGAAGCAAAGATGCTAATGCATTCTACAGAGTGATTCGTAAGTTACTATACAAACATCTGAGTGTATTGTAGAGGTAAAAATAAGATTAAAATGCTATATAACACTTTTTCTGAATTTGCTTTATTTGAGAGTTATGATGCATAATGCATTAAAAACGTGGTCCAGTATAGCCTTCGGTCGTGTCATGTTCGCCTACATAGCGACTGCAGTAGATGTTTATTTGTACACCCGCTCGCGCAAGAAACGATTACTAAAAACAATGGTGGCGTTACTGTCTGCTTTTAACGTGTATATGTAGGCACGCCGAGGAGCGAGAGTTGCGGGCCGATGGAAGTACTGCCTCTTCCAAGAAGATGAACAGATGGGGACATCGCCTGTGGTAATGAAGCGTAGCAAGAGAAAATTCGAAGCGAATTAAACGCGCAAAATTATGTTTACGAATAAAATAATGATACTCTGTGAGAGGAACGCTCCATCACTACATAATAAAATAAACGCACTTGGAACAAGCAAGACTGATTCTATCGATGTCGTTTCTCTTCGCACTGTACTCTTGAATATCATTCAAGTTACCTCGTGACCTTTCCTGTCGCCCGCTCTTCCTTATCGAATTGTTTCGTTCACATTCCTGTCGTCTGTAATCCCTGCTTGCGAGATCTGTATACAATTCATTCCGACAAGAAAATACATTGTTTAGTTTACATCAACTATATGCCCGCCTGCTTCGGAGACAGCAATTATACCCAATTCACCTGCAGGAACGAACTGATACCTGCAGACTATCCTAGACGTCAGCATTTCTCTCAGTGGTTACTCCAGCACCATGCTGCTGATCCAATGTTTAGTCATCGGGTACTGTTTACTGATGAGGCTCTGTTTACCCGTGGGAATATCATAAACGCTCATAACATGCACATGTGGACTTACGACAATCCTCGCGCAACTACGGTAAGAGGATATAAACATCGATTTGCAGTGAATATTTGGTGTAGTATGGTGAAAAATCAGTTAATCGGACCTCATGTTCTACCATCACTCCTGACTAGTCGAGTGTACCGATAGTTTCTGGAACATGAGTTGGATGGTCTGCTTCATGAAGATGTCCCACTCACTACACGAACCATCTAATGGTTTATTCACGATGGTGCCCCTTCACATTTCAGTTGCGAGACAAGGGCGTATCTCAGTGTTGTATATCCCGATAAGTGGATGGGTTGTGCAGGACCAGTTGCTTGACCAACGAAATCACCGGACCTTAACCTCCGGATTTCTAACTTTGGGGCCGTCCCAAGGCGCTCGTTTATGGTACTGAAATTCCGAACGTAGCAAAAGTACAGCAGCGAATTGAAAATAGCTGTTAAACTTTGCGGAATGAGTTGAACGAGATCTGTAACATTCCAAGAGCGGTACGACGACGAGCACGTCACTGTCTTCATCTTCATGGACTATAGTTTGAACATGTTTTGGGGCAAATATACCGTACGTTGTGTTGAATTTCTGATCTCTTTGGTTAGTTGAAATCTGGGAGAAATTAATGTTTTGTTTGTGTTGCACTCGTGATCCCTACTCTGCTGCATAACTCTGAAAGAAAGCAATTTCAGAAAAAGAGCTATATAATATTTTACTCTTATTTTTACCTCTACATTACATTGTACAGTGACTAATGAATCACTCTGTATATACGAAAAAAATAGTACAAATGACAATAACAAGAGAGGAGAAAGTTTATAAAATGAACAAAAAAATCTAAAGAAAGGAACTACAGATCTCGCTTTTGTAAGTGATCTGATCTCCAAGGCTATTGTTTACTTGTCGCGTTCCAGAATAAGCCGTCAAACTGAAGATAATTTATTATCGAGGCAAAGTTGAGAACGGCGTGTAGTCTGTTATAAAATGGGGTAATCCATTACTGAGAACTGTAGCTGAGAAGTCACTGTGAGGTCAGCGGCAGGGCTGAAATACTTCATACGCCTCTTTCGACAGAGATTCATATGTCGAATATCAGTAGAATGAGTCAGAGATTCTCTATGGAATTATCGAACATTCGACTTGCAATTTGGAGAAAACCTCGGGCAATCCTCAAACAGGTAAACAGCCCACAATAAATTCGAACCCAATTCGGAACACAACATCAGATATCAATTTCGAGTTTCTACCATCTGACCTGCACGAGTGGCTATGGTTTCGTTAATTTTGAAAAATAATTATTGGTACAGGTGTAGACTATTTAAACCCTTCTCGGTATTTGACCATATTATTTGAAAACATCTTCGATTGAAGGTATAATTTTCTATATAATAATTGATTATATACTCCTACTCTACTTAATTTGGAGGCATGATATCTAAACAACCACATTTACAACTCTACCGTACGTAAGAAACAGAATTTTTAGAAAATCATTGGAAGTGATTTCGAATAAATCTCCAGTTTGTATTTATGTTTCATATTCAGTCATTCACAGTTTTCTATACAAGTGCAGGTCCTTCGCTGTAAACTGACATTGTTTCTTCTATCCTGACTAACTCGCCGTTCATATAAAAATTACTTAATAGTCTCTCCTCTTTCCAATCCAAATCAATTTTCTTCAGAATCCCCATACATTTATTCCAGTCTACTATATAAAAGCCTTTTTCAAGTTCACAAATATTATATAGGCCTACATTTCTTTATTTTTCTCTGGGCATCATTCGCCGATTCTTTACAGTAATTTAATTGCATCGCTCATACCTTTACCCATCTTGAAGCCAAATTACTCGTACACTTACTCCAACTCTCCTTCCATCTTAGAAAATAAACGTCGATTCAGTATTTGCAGGAGAAACTTCGCCGATTGCTATATAAGACTGATAGTCTTGAATTCATCACATTTCTTAGCATTTTTTTTTCGGTATGGGCAGCAACACTTTCTCCATGAAATCTTTAGGCCATTTGCATTTCTCATATATATCGTTATATAATGAGAGGATTTCCTTCCTGTTTTTACCCAAGAATTTCACTAATGAATTAGGGATTCCGTCAACTCCTGTTGCTCTTCCATTTTCATTTTCCTAAGTGCTAACTGAACTCTTTCCTTAGAATAGAAAATTATTTTTCATATTCTGATAAGACTGTTTTATCTTCTATTGTTAAGTTATCTAGACGATTCCCTGTCTCATAGCTCCTCTAGAGGAAACTTTACAAAATTACATACTAGGATAAAATGATATACGAGTAATCTTAGGTTTCTCGATTCTTCTGCACTTCTCTGTACAGGGTTATGTCTGTTACAGGGAACCGCTATATGGCGTTGATTTTTCGTGAAAGATTTAGTTTGTATGCAAAAATCAATAAAAATCTTGTTGCCGACTTTTCTTTGATGGCGTTTTACGTAGACTTCAAGAAACCAAACACATTTGTTACATATGATGCATTTAAGTACTTTAATTCTGATTATTTTAACGTATTTTGTAACCACCAATTCTCTGTGAGCGATGGTTAGTGCCTCCATAGGTTGAAGACTATCACTCTGGGTAAAATTACATACCATCTCTTGTTTAGTCAACTGTCCGAAGACAGGTCTGAACGTCACAAGTGATACAAACACGGCACCACTTATGAGGCAACTAGGTGAGGAGATAATGAGTTAGGATCGCCAGTTCCTTTTCCCCTCCATTGCATATATCGCCTATTAGCGACATATTACACTAATTAGACTTCAGATGCATACAAACAATTGTTCTTGCTCTGACACATATCGTCAAATGAGATGTACTGCCTGATAATAGATATGCATATTAGCCAGAACCTCAGTCAGGGGTAATCTATTAGGATAAAATAACACATTATGTCATTTTACTCGAATTGGTAAGTTTATGCGGTTTTGGGTGAAAACAACATCCATCTTACAAGAATTTGGAATACTGATGAATCGACACTATCAACAGCTGTTCAAAGATCATAGAAAATCCTTGCATGTCGAGAAAAGAAGCAAGTAAGGGCTATAATAATTGAAGAGCGAGGTCAACAAGCTACAGTAGTGTCGTATGAGCTCTTATGGAAATTTTGCTCCTCCTGTCTTGATAAATTTATTTGCAGGAAGAAATCAAAACAACAACTTTTTGATGAAGGTACATCTGCAACATTAGGGCTATTGAATGAAACAGGATGGATGACCGGGGAGTTGTTTACATAGTGGTTGAAACGTTTCAAAGAATATGCCAACTTATTCGAAAACAACAAAATACTTCTATTGATATGTTGTCATATGCCAGAGATAATGGTTTCATTCATGGTTTCACACTAGACGCATCGACTTCACCATTTAGATAGGAAATTCTTTGGGCCTGTGAAAATGTATCACAACCAGGAAGACTGCAAATGGTTGAGGGTTCATGTTAGGAGAGTTGAGTGACCTAATACCAGATTGAAGTTTATTTTCATTGGTGTATACGAAAGCGGCCACCAACCACAATGCTATTTGCTGATTTGCACAAACAGGAATGTAGACTTTGAATTCTGATATATTAGTTCCTCATCATACTTTTAGTGTTGCAGCAATAACTGAAACGTCTATCGTGAGAATGAAAGCTCAGAACCGTAAACTGCATGATGATGATGATGATGATGATGATGACAAATAATTATACAAAAGTACATCTCACAGTTCACTGCTAGAGCTCGGTGTTTATGAGCCAGGAGCAAGGATTCAAATCCCAATATAACTAAATTTATAATTTGTGTCGGGTAATCTCGTAGTCCAAGGCAAATAGGAGCTTCCTCCAGCTACTCAGGTTCCTCTGTAACACCGCAGCAGTTCTCCATTAACATTATTCATTACGCGTACAATGTAGACTCAACGCCTGTTGTGTATGCTGGACAGTCTCTGACAAACTAAGTGGTGTATGCTTCTCGACATTAGCGGCTTCTATGAGACGCTCGTAAGTCTGTGGCTAAATTACACTCAGAACATTTAATATGTAACCCACTGAAATATAATAAAACAATTTGAAGTGTGTTAATGTTTTGAATTTGATTAAGTCAATTTATATGTCGATAAACTAGTTGGCCTATATTATATTTTTATTCTCTAACTTCGGAATGTTTTTGTAAACCATTAAATATTCCTTATTTATTTAGCTTTATTTTTCATAACAATTTTTCTAGTTGATTGATATACAAAATTACGTAAATTGTTTTTCATTCTAATGTTATATATTGTGTGATATTTCATTGTAGCTCTTACTTTATTTTAGTTTCTACTATAGTTTATTTCTATATTTATTTTGTAACAAATAAACTTCTGAACTGCAACCGAAGGTAAGCACTGCTAATTCGGTCCGTAAATTTATTAAACATATACGAAGTTTTATTTAGCTAGTAGGCAAAGTGGGTACAAATTAAAATTATACAACAAAAATGTTTCTAGTCACTATCGTAAGAGCCAGGCTTGTGTATGGTGTGGTCTTAGCCAATAATACAACATAAAATTTACAAATACAGTTTAATAATACACTAATTAACTTAATTAAAACCGATAACTAACACACAATAGCAAAGAAAAAAAAGAAGAAAGAGAAAAACACATTTCATATAACTTCGGAATATGTATTATTTGTCTTTCTCGTGTTAACCAGGTACGATAGAATTTAACACGAGAAAGACATATAATACATATTCCGAAGAGAAATAGTGCTAAAAGTTGTGTAATCAAGATGTATATTTAATATAAACTGGCAATCAGACAGAAGCCAGTGACATCCAATAAAAACATGAATATAGTCGACAGAAATAAAAGGTAAAAAATACACACATTTGTTAATATTATATATCCTGAATAATTTTATAAATTTCTTTTTTAAAGGTGGCCCGAAACCAGTACCATTTTTAAGAGCTACACTTGTATGACATTTAGGCTCAATTAATGGAAAAGTAGACTTTTGTCTTCGAGTACGATATTCATGTCGATTAGAATTATGTTTTACTTGATTTCTGTGGTAGTAGTTAGTAAACTATATTTACAAATTTCTTCAATAGTTAATACTTTAAAATCTGTATAAATTAAATTTGTTGGGTAATCCATATTTTTGGTTAGACAAATTTTTATTAATCTTCTGTGTAATAAATTTAATGGATTAAGTACAGATGATGCTACTCCATCCCAATTTATTATACCATACTATATTAATTATTGTACTAAAGCTAAAAATATTATTCTCAAAGCCTCCTTAGTGATAAAATTTCGAAGTATTGTGAATTTATAACTTGTCTTTCTTACTTGTGCACACAAAGTCAATTTGTTTATGCCAACGTAAATGCTGATCTATAATAATTCCTAAATATTTGACTTGTGTGAAAGGTGTTAGAGTGGTAAAGGTAAAGGTACCCTCGTAACATGCCATGATGGCACTTTGGGGGCCATGGAGGTAGAGCCCCATGCTTTCCATGACGTCTGCACTAGAATGAGGTAGTGTGGTCGGCACCATGCTCTGACCGCCTTTTACCACCGGGAAAGACCCTGTACTCAATTTTATAGGAGGCTGAGTGAACCTCGGTGCCGTTCTGAAAGTTTGGCAACGATAAAAAGTCCTGCCACCACATGGTATCGAACCCCGGACCTTCCAGTCCGTAGCCAGTTGCTCTACCAACTGAGCTACCCGACCTGTTAGATGTGGGCAATTACAATAATTATTTGTTCATTCATCACATGAAATATTATGTATTACTAAGTGATAAGTATTCATAGGTGGAGGTAAATCTTTATCGGATGCCCGACCTTGACGGATGTTCTCTGACAGGTCGAATCTAAACCGGTTGTAAGCCTTATTCTGCAGCTCTCTAATACGTCTGAAACTAAATTTCCAGAAAAAGGTTGAAAGACAGATTCTGAAAACTTATGAGTCGAACTGTCCTCAGATACTAAAACTTTATGTTCATAATAATAACGACAATAACGTTGATGACAAGTAAATAAATATAAAAAAGCTACTGAAATTAAATTTTCGGAAAAAGTTGAAAGACCTATTATAAAAACTCTGGATTGGAATAGTTAATGTAAAATTAAACATTGATGTCGATGATGATAATGATAATGATGATATGGTTATGATAACAATGACAAATAACATACAGGTCGAACCGTAAGTAATGTCCTTAATTTCAGGGGGATATTTTTCCTTTTAGATATTTCAAACAAAAAGTTTAATACAATTTTGTTCATATTGATTTATATGAAATATTTCATACCGTGTTTTTGGAGGGTCATTGATTTAATTCTTAATATGCTCAGTCTATTTAAGAGAACAGTGTATTATGAAAATATATTATTGAAATAATTTTAGTTTTGTCCTTTAAATGTGCAGAAATTTGATTTGAACAAATGTAACACGCTATGAAATGTTTCATATAAAACAAGTTTTATTTCGAAAGGGAAATAAATACGAGCAAAATTGTATTAAACTTTTTGTTTGAAATATCTCAAAGAACAACGCCCTGAAATTAGTGACATTACTTACAGTGACCTGTGTAATAGTAATCTAAAATTAAATAAAAAAATAAATAATAATAATAATAATAATAATAATAATAATAATGTTTCTTCTTTACTGATTGCTGTTCGTTATACATCTGTATTAATTGATGTAGAACAGTTCTCTTAAATAGCAACCATATATGAACACAAAAAAGGCTGCGATTGGATGAAACATGAAACGCCGCAAGGAAATGGAGTGGAAACGTATTGTGACTTGCGGCGCTGCGCTGCTGAAGGAAGAGACTCAAGGGGTTAGCGGAATACGCGGGATGGAGAGGGCAGAGAGGAGACCCACTCTTATAAATCACATTTTTCAAGAAAGTGACACGGAAATCAAATATGATAGAAAATATAAAATAAAAAATGGCACTTCCCTTTGATAGAAATCGAATACACGAAAGAGTAATGGAACGGCTCACAGGGTTTCCATAAACAAATATACTTTCACTCCACACAACGCGACGACGTCAGAAGCATCGTGATGTATCTGTCTTGAATACGAGAGGATGCTCGCATTTCTAGTTCTTGCTGATAGTTTTCTGCGGTGTGGAAGAAGAGTAATACAAGATTTATATCAATTTTTCCTCTGTGGTTCAAGTGGTAGCGTTTAACGCTGCAAATTCAGCGAACTCAGATTCAAATCCCTGGAAAGAAATGGAGATGTACAGAGATCCATTTATAATTTGAAAGCGCGAGATTGCATATACTCGTATTTTAACAAAACTTACGAGTACACTTTTTAACGCGTTTTATAAAGGTTTTATTCTGCAAATAACTTTCCATCAGAAAAGTTCTTTGGGTAATACTGTACCGAAACACTGGCATAGAATGGTATAGGCCGCGCCACCGTTTTTGGCATGTGAAATAGGTAATGGGAACCTTAAGTGCGAGTGTCTTACCTTTGTAGCATAGTATGGGCGATAAAGCTGACAATTGTGATTGCCAGATTGTTGCTGTGATGTGTATTTAGGAGGAGGTACCGTTCTCAACTGTAGTGACAACAGAAACTCACTGACTGGACACTGTACTCAAGGACACACTGCAGGAACGCTAGCATAGGGAAAGTTAAGTGCGAGTATCTTACTTTTGCCGTAGTCTGGTGAGCAAGAATGGCAACTGTGGTTGGCAGATGCTCTCAAATTGCGCACTGCACTCATAGACATGCGCCAGAAACGCTGGCTTCAGCAATATACACTGCTGTGGTCTCACGCGCTGCTTCGTCGTAACGGTGACTTAGCTTTCGCGGGGATAGGTCACACAAGTACCAATAGCTTATAGCATTGATGTGCGTTCGACCTGCTTTCAAAATATATTTAACAACCATTTCGAGCAAATGAAAAGTATTTTTCAGAATTATTTGTTTATTATCAGTGTAAAACATAGATAAGGCTCTAAAATTAAGTATCTTAATGTTTTATTTTCAAAAGGAAAATATTTTACAAGTTTTATGGGCATTGAATCTAAGTGGTCTTGGCTGGGTAATAGGTAATGTTTGTTTCCCCAAAGTTTGCAGAACTTACTCATACAGAGATCAGCTGTTAATGTATACCTATTTTTCAAGGAGCTATTACTGAAGAAATATTTTGATCCTCTGCACTGTTAATTCCAGAGCTCCAGGATCAAAAAACGTTTTACTTTGTAGTATAGATTCTTTCTGCCATTTATTTTCAGTACTTTGGGTTATAACGATTAATCTTACAGTTCAAGTCAATATTTTGACTTAGAAATGTCATAGTGTGTTTGAAATTGGATTTATTTTCAGTACTTAGGGTCAGTAACAATTAATCTTACAGTTCAAGTCAATATTTTGGCTTAGAAATGTCACAGTTGTTTTGAAAATGGAAAAATGAAGGATATTAATGTATCTGTAACATCCATGACAAAATGTGTGTAACATCCGTAACATAGAAGAAACAGCTATAAAATATTTACCGGTTACATTTTTGTCAAGTAATTGGATGCCATGAGATTTGTATAGCTTTTACATCTGCTCTATGAGAATGAATCTCTTTTTGCTTGAGACAGAGACCTGAGTTTTACACTTCTTGTTAATAAGGTAGCGAAGTGAGTTCACAAATCTTGTGATATCTCTGACTGAACTTTTCTTCATTTTGTGCAGTAATAATAAATTTTATTCGAAGAAATTTGTTGCTGTAAAATGATACTGATCTTATAAATTGATTCTAATAATAAAAGTTGACAAAAGTTATTTCATTTTCAATATATAGAGTTTGAAAATAGTACAAATGTAACATTCGTGACAACTGCAATACCTGAAATGGATATTTCTATATTTATCCTCACTGGTACTGGGAATTGTTTTAAGTGACGACCTCTCATTATGTTCATCATATGACGAAAGAACTCCGCTACTTATGAATAACGTTCGTGCTCTTTGTGAAAGAGTAGTCTCCGCTGCATACGAGCAATATGCAAGAGCAGATCGTCCCAATTCTTGCAATTTCAACTATACTCATTTTAGCTCTTGAGTCCAAGTGAATACACACAGTTCTTCGTAAGAGCAGTTGAGTTGGTCACCACAGATTTAGAGGATTTGCATGGGATTACCCGACATTCGTCTTCTAGTTGGGGAAAACCCTCGGGTGAAACACAAGGGAGTGAGATTCCATCTCATACTCGAGCGCAATTTCAAGGACAATCTCGCCAGTTCATCCCTAGATCACGTCACATTTGTTAGCCTTCTCAATTTGTAAGTTATGGATACTTGTTTGAACGGGACTGTACCAATTTAAAATATTTATCCCAGCCGTCCCATCGGCTTCACCTAAAAATATTTTATTCCGTTGAAATACATTTCAAGTCTTATTTGCAATGCAAACATCTCAACGCTAAATCAATATGAAAACAATGCTCCAACCCCTTGGCACATAGGTTACATCGGTGAATAATTCGTAAGTTACTTCATTTGCTGTTCAGCCAGTGTTACCAACCTGTTAGACTGAAAATCCTTAAAATACCTGCTATTTGTTCCCTAGATTCCAGTAAAAATTCCTAATTCCAAAATATAATTTCAGTTGAAGATTTAATAGTAATATTTATTAACATAACCTATAATAACTAATACAACACAATTAAAGGTCAATATATTCATTTAATGGACTATTTTGCACTCGTTAACCCTCATAAACTAGTACCAACCAAGAGGATACTTGCAACGTTTTATTTCGTGAGTATCTCTAATCTTTCTCCGTTTAGTATAAATTTTTGGATTGATGAAACATGATTGTCTTCTCATACAAAGAAAACTTTTATATGAAATTATATTTGATTAAGGGATTAGGTACAGCTTACAGCAGTAAAATTTTGGAAATATTCAACTTTTTTTTTTCTCCATTACTGTATCTTGTACAATGATGAAAATTAGTCTGTGTAAAACACTGTCCTGCTATATGAAAAAGATATTTTTACGATTTAAAAATTATTTACATTTTCTTTTTCAAAATGCAGTTCACTGTGCAGTGATGAAGCGTTTCCCACATAACTCAAAAACTATCCAACATTCTGTGATGAAATGTTTTATGTGTATTTAGGCCTGTGTATGTCATATCTACAATATGATGCAAGATCACTTCTCTACCTTTGATATATTGTCTGATAAAAATAAATTCATTTTAAAAATTGTCAAATATCAGTATTTTCTTCTAACACAAAATAAAAAAATATATATTTATTAAGGAATGTAGTTGAAAGAGCATGATATTATAAACATGAGTTTCAGCAATAAAATAAAGAGAGAGCATATAATAGTTAACAAATTTATGAGTTATGAGGGAAACGCTTCATCACTGCACAGTAAACTGCCATAATTTTGAATTTGGAAAAAAATAATAATAATAATTTTTTAATCGTAGAATATATTTTTTCATATAGCAGAAGGACAGTGTTTCACATACCAATTTTCATTATTGTACAAAATACAGTAATGAAGAAAAAAATGTTGAATATTTCCAAAACTTTTACTGCTGTAAGCTGTATCTAACCCCTTAAATTTTAAAAGGAAAGATTAATATAATTTTCAGGCCTACTCAAATACAAATCTACAATTTTCTTACTAAATCTTAAATATATTATTTGCATGTCACAAAATCACTTCGTCGTAATCTCATTTTGCTTCGCCTTAATGTCTGCATAGTAATAAACTCAACCAATAACCAATACAGTTTTCCCGTAACGAACTTCAGTAGAGAAAAGGGCAAGTCCCCACTTCCAAATACATTCATACAACGACCTTAATGCCCAATCACCTTCCCTACGAGAAAAAGCTGCGAGTAAAGAAACTGGGAAAACCCGTCACATAATCTCCGTGGCACTTTTTCTTCTCTAATAGCAATAATCAGTGTGAAAGTAATTGAAAGTCACGGTTATATTTCTTAGGAAATACGGTTCTAAGAAAATATTTAACTCGAATTTCAAATAGGGAGACTGTTATTCCTTTAAATAATTCTCACATTTTATTTTTTTAAATTTTGGGTAAATGAAATTTTTAATGAAAAATACTTGAAATAATTATTGAAGATTTCTTTACAACTTCCTATATGTATTTTCCTGTTTTACACATCGACTAAGGGTGGAAATAATAAAATGAAGGGATATGTGGTATGTTCAAAGGTACAACAGGTTCATGTACTTTCAGAACATACCCTCTTTAAGTTGGAACACACGAAATTTAGGTGGGAATATAAGTTGTAAGAATTGACAATCATATTTAAAATGTATTTGCAATCTAAAACCAGAGCAGGCTTCTCTAATTGAGATTTTATTCCCCGGAGAAGCAATAACTGCTTCAACAGCTTTCTTCAATGCATCGGATGGGGGTCTCTTAACTCCAGACTTACTTCGTTACATGATCTTGAAATAAAAAGAAAGACAAAATCAATAGTATTGTGTACAATGGAACATGTTCCATGGTACAAGATATTTTGTGTTCAAAGATACAAAGGATACACGTTTAAACAAATATGGCTCCCAAAACTGTAGATTCGAATAAATCATGGAAATTAAAATATGTTATTACTCACCAGATGATAGGAAAAACACTGTACTTGATTGATAGCTACATATACAATCTGGTTTTGTGTTAGAAAAGATATATCAATGAACAAAATATTTACTTTTGGTACTAAAAAAGTTATATTGTTCACAGAACTCACACTTTGCAATAAATCAAACCGAAACTACGACCAGAGCTACTTAGCAGCTTTCTCTACAATCTATTTCAGTTTGAGTTATCTAACTAATAGCATATTTCCAGGAGGACCGAGCGAAGTGGTTGAGGCGGTATCGTCTCGAACTCGGATTCGGAAGGTCCGGGTTTAAATCCTATGACCAGCCAATCTGAGTGTGGGTTTTCGGGGTTTCTCCCACTCTCGCAAAGGCGAATTCTGGATTCTAATTTATTTTCCGTCTGCCCTGGACGTTCTGTCCGTTGTCTATACATGCGTTATGTTTGTATGTATTTATTAACACTACAATTGGGTATACCACACCCGGTGGCAGTGATATGTAATATACAATAATACCATTACAATAATACAATAAAAAATAAAATAAACGTAAATTTACTTCTAACTATAAATAAATAGATGCAATGAACCAGGACTATAAATAAAAACTATGCTCTAATAACGCCTACAATAACAAATGTAAACCTAACTTATAAGTACTTCTATCTTTAGGAGGTGGTCCCTACGTCGAACTAATCCCTCGCGAGAAATCCCTCTATTACCCATGTCTCGTGAGTGATCCAAAGAATTACCCCACCCCTACGGACATTGGCTTGTAAGACCCAGAAAGGAGATTAAACGGATAAAGGAAGAAAATAATTTTCAGGAGGAGAAGGCCAATAACCTATAGTACCTGTCTCGTTTTTAGCTAAATGGTATCTATGATTATGACCATCTTGGGACATGATTTTTTCGTACAATTCATTGCATCTTCATATAATAATACGACCGTGGATCTGAATTTTGAAGGCAGGTGCCCAAGAAATTCTTAACCAGGAATAGAAAACTGAAAATGTTAAAAATGTTTTTAGTAACTGAAGCGAAATTAATGTATTCCTCTCTACTTCAAAACACCTACACTAATAACTAAAAATTTGTATCAAATACCTAGGGTAGCAGAAGTTTTTACACGTACAATGAAACCAGTTACTGATGTGTATATTATTAAGGAATATTTTCTAGTCATATGTTGTAGTTATTTTCCACATTTCCAAGCGAAAAACAGATTACAGATAAGTAAAAAAGTTGCAACTCTGACGTGTGTAAGAAGCGTTACCGCTACCTTGTGTTCTTGAGCTTGGTGAATGTAATTACAGTACTTCAGCCCACACGTTCAACTCTTTTCAGTTGCTTTTATTATAAAAGAAGAATTAATGACAGCAACGCATAATATAGAAAGAAAAGGGGCGTATATAATTTTAAAGCAGTTCAATTGTTTTTGATAAGAATAAAATTGACTTTAACGAACTTACATCTGTAATGGATGTCTATCAATGATAGATTCTCATTGAGAATTTAATTTTCTCTCTAAGAAACACTTTAGTGTAGATCAGTTACTGACATATCATTGCATCTCACACAACAAAATCTTACTGCTAAATTTGACGAAAATGTTAAATCTATTATGTAGAAAGTAATTTTCAATGTGAATTTCAACAGGCACATAAAATTGAATTACGAGTTATTCAAAGATATTCTTATATAACTTAATTTTCTATACGAAGACGTTATATATCATATTTCGGTGATATGGTTCAGAAAGGAAAGAATTACGAACTCTTTTTCAGTCTTCATCATAAAATCAAAAGTCGTTAGTAATCGAGATAAATAACACCCTGAATTTGACTATTTGAAAAGTGGCAAAATGTTACTTTCCTACATTATATAATTTTAATATTGAATAATGTCCAAATTCAAATGCAAGGTAAAAACATACATTACTCAGATAACAAGAGCAACTTGTTTTATGAAATATTGAAAATATATGCACAAAATTAAAAAAATATATATATTTTATTAGTTTCTCACATTTTCAAAATTCTATTGATGAAAATTCAGAGAACACTTTTAACCTGAATGCTTCGTAAATTGCTCACCATACTTCGTCACGATTTCAATATGAGATTTAATGATTTTCGAAGGTTTCGAAATTCATTCCGATCTACTAATGATCTTTGGCTAGTGTCGACTGCAGACGTAGATGAGTTGTCAGGTTTTGGACCTGAAGTGAGACATCTAAAATATTAAATTATCGACCTTCAGCAGGATTCAGAATTCCAAGATATTTTCAAGAACAAACAAATAATGACTGTAGTTTCAGAGTTTCAAAAGCAGCTCCAGAAATACAGTTTGAAAACGTAGTACTATGTCATATAAAAAAATTACCTTTTTGGATCAACATAAATACTCTTAAAGCTACTTTTAGTAAGAAAAACTTTATGAAGTGTAAACATAGATCTCATTTCCCCAACGTCACCTGGAAAATCTGCCGATAAACACCAATAATACATGAGTTCTCTAGAATCATAACTCTCAAAAAAACAAAAACTTGTTTTTTTTTTTTTTGGCAAGTAAGCAAAAATTGACATCTCACTAATTACCATTTGGCAGAATTATTCTAAACTAGCCGCACCCGTGCGCTCCGCTGCACCCGTTAGAAATAAATATAAAGTAATTACATAATTAAAATAGGACATTTGATCCAGGGAACATTCGTGTTTGATAGAAGGATAAATCGTTTAATATATTTAATTTAAATTGTATTTAAATAATTAAAATGCGATCATTTTGGTCCAGACACTCATTTGGTGCAATGACAATTCCTTTAACATGTTTCTTAATTTTTATTACATGCAACCATAGTTTAATAAAGATTGACATCATTTAGATTTAATGTGTATATTTTATTTTACTTGTTATAGGTTTCCATTGAATTATGGTAATAACTTAATTTTAACCCTTGTTTTCTACGTATTCAGTAAATGGCGCTTGGTCACTATGGTTCTGAATCCTTCAAATAACTTAAATTATATTATATATATTACATATTATATTATATTATATTATGTTATATTATGTTATATTATATTATATTATATTATATTATATTATATTATATTATATTATATTATATTATATTATATTATATTATATTATATCAGAAGTTACTGTAATAACATTATAGCATTATGTCCATCTGAAGAAACTACACTTTCAATGGTGAAATAATAATTAATTATACAAATCGGTTAATTTAGCTTCCGATATTACTTCATACAAACATAGAAACATTCTCTGTAGCCTATCTTTCATAGCTTTCGATTGTTGCTGTTGTTACAGAGGAAGTCATTTTGTTTTTAATTCATTATACGGCCTTAGATGGCAGTTATTTTAATTTTAAAACTCATTTATCTCATTAAATATCAGTCCTATCAAAATTTTTCGAGAATAAAACTTATCGAAAATTATTTTTAAAGAAACTTTTGTTATGTAACATTTTTCACAAAAATCAATAATAAGCGAGATATTTCGATTTATTTAATTCAGGCCCCCTTATAACCCCCTTTAAATAATGTATCTTGAATGCTATATAGCCTAAAATCTAAGTTACAACGAACTTAATTTATATTCCAATTTTCATCAAAATCCTTTCAGCCATTATCGCGTGAAAAGGTAACAAACATGCAGACAGACATACATACAAACAAAAATTAAAAAAAAGCAATTTTCGGTTTCAGGATGGTTAATTATATATGTTAGGACCAATTATTTTGGAAAATTGAAAATTACCAGAAAAAATTTCGGCTACAGGGTTATTATTAGTATATAGAGATATGTCATCTACAGTGTAAGTGAAATTGAATTTGTCCAAATTGAGATGGACGGGAGAATCCAACGAAACATATTAGTCCTCCGACTTCATCCAACACAAGCCAACTCCGAAATTGGAACGTGAATTAACTAAAGATAAGCCTTGCTCTACTACTGAGCTTTTAGTTGTACAAAACATAATGTAATAATATGAATATCTGATCCATCACATGGAACTTACATATTGAATAAATTAATTTCTAATTTGTTTTTAATCAAAATGTAGTCAATTGGGCAGCAATAAGTAGTACTTTATACCGGTACGTACAAGAATGAGGATGAAGTTAATGGCGGAGTCCTTCAAAGATAGGTTCTGGACAATAATTTTATTTCATGATGGTCAATTACCTATCTTTAAACATTGGTAACAGCTCCGAAGCCTATTCTACTTTGTCCGATAACAACAGTTTAGAATTAAATGAATCTGTGTATTGAATGAAGAAAGACGTGGACAAATTATTGGAAAATTGAAGATTTTTATTATATATTTTTTTTTACAAAATATGATTCTTCAATTTAGACTACAGTTGACTTTTTTGCATATTTCCAAAATTAGAAAAAATTGAAGATTTGTTTGTATTTTTTTAAAAAAGTTAACTCTTTCCAATTTGGACTACTTTTGATTTTTTTTGCATATTTACAAATTATTGAAAACTAAAGGGTTTTTTAAATTATATATTTTTACAAAATTCGTTTCTTCAATTTGGAATACAGTTGACTTTTTGGATTTTTCCCAAATTTTTATTAGAAAAACTGAAGTTTTTTATTTTCCCCTTTTACGAAATTTGACTCTTCAATTTAGACTGTGGCATTTTTGCAATTTAAAATTATTAACAAAATTGAAGATTTTTATTATATTTTTTTCTTTTTTTAATTCTTCAAAAACTACAGTTGACATTTTGCATATTTTTCATTGAATGATAGAAATTTTAAAAATTTCAACTGTAGTAAAAATTAAAAACCCATTTTTTGTAAACGTTATCAAAAAAATCGTAAATTTTTGTTAATAATTTTTCCACGTCTGTATCTTATGGTCGAAGTTTAAAGGGTTTTTTTATCTCAGTGTAAATAAAAGAAAAAATTTTTTTTTTATTTAACTGAACTTGATAAAGAATGTATTGATTCTTTAGGTGAAACTTTTTAAAAATAATTTTGGGTTTTAGAATGACATGAGCTCCACATATTAATTCTGTTTGTATCTGTTTTAGTGCCCAAGTTTCCTTTCCCTGTGTCAACATCCCGGGGTCGCCATTGCTTTGTAAATTTTGAGTGTTTTTTTTTAAAGCACTGAAAATTTTTAGTTTAGTTCAGATCATTTTCATGATTAAATTAGACATCTCAACTTTAAATATTTAAAGTGACTAACTTGCTCAATAATCGATGTAATTTCTATTTTAGATCTTATTGGGGTTTTCCCCTTAAAAGCTTTTGATGTTACACTGGGGTATTTCTATGTTATTTCTCTGTGCTATGCTACATAACAATATTTGTTATTTAAGCCCCCATCTGATTTGACTAAAATTTTGATTATGTGCAAAAAATGTACTTGACACTCGTTTTCATAACAATCAAAATATTTTACATGCTGGTTTTTTATAAATAGAGATACAATATCAAGAATTATGCCGATTTATGTGTAGATAGTTTACGTAAATGCGTGGAAAATTAATTATACATACCTATTTCAGCCATACAATTTATAAAACATGCCTTACCCTCAGATTGTTTGAATTGCCTTTTGCATATAATACAAAAGTTCATCTTCTTATTTGTGTGCATATTAAATTATTCCATTTTGTATAACTTAATAGATCATGAAATTGAACTGTAAGCAACAAAATAAATCGCGACAAAATAAAGCAACTGCGTTGTTGCGCAACATGTACACTTATGCCGCTTAGAGGGCTCGAGAAATAAATACTCACCATTTAAAATCAGATGAAGATATTTGCCAGATCTATATCTGACAAGATGCAGAAACTGTCCAAGTTTATGTAACACTGATTTAAAAACAACTGCATGTTCCAGGCATGCACACCAATGTTTAGCGTGGGAAACAAGCCTGCCGCTATTCAGCAGGAGTATCCCGGCATTGGTCCATTTTTCATTGAGGCGACAGTCACAGGGAATGTGCAGAACTTTTATTGTTGATCATCTCCCCAAAGATCGGGTTTTCAGCAACATGGAGCAGTGTGTGACTACTTTGATGCAATATTTCCCGATAGTTGATCGAAGAGGAGGACTCCTTGTCTGGTCACCTAAGGTCACCCCTTGACCCCATTAATTTTGGGCGGGCTTTGTGAAGGGTGTTGTGACCAATGTGGTAGAGTTAACACTTTGGAAGATCTGAAACAACGCATTACAAATCAGCTGGGCGCTAGTCATTCCACAAATGTTACATAACATTTAGCATGGGGTCGAGCACTGCTTAGATGTTCGCAGGTAACCTTCGAGGCGCACACATCGAGTTGCAATGACTATTCTCCAAACTAGAAGAGTTTTTATAATGGGTTAAGCAAAAAGTTATGTTATAAACCATTATTTCTGTGGTGTCTGGGTAAAGGATAAGCACTCTTTTTGTGCAGATGAAATTTTATCTCAGATGAATACACAAGTTCAGTTATATAAGAGTGCAGTAAAATCAAAAGAATACTAGTAGTTGATATGTTTTATTTGTGTTGAAAAATTATTTGCACTAAGGGTCGGAAGTTTAATTTTCATTTATCTCCGGAACTCATTTTTATGACTTATCTCCTTGCCCAAACAACATAGATTTATATACTTGAAATTTGTATTTATTTTGCCATCCCCTCTAAGCGGAACACGCTGCATAATAAGAAAGTACGTGTCGCTTAAGATATCATTATCGCTACAAATTAACTTATCATCTTCGAGCAGAAGATTAATACCTCGATAACTGAAATTTTTTTGTGCAATAGCAAGGCCCTTGAAATAGCTAAATAATGGGTAATTTGCCTCAATTGCACCCAATGTGACGCCAGAGATGACGTTAGTGCTGGAAGCGTGGACCACTTAGTTCGTCAGAAAACATTCCAGATGTAATCATAAATGGTGTGTCTACACTTATAATTTATAATAAATGAAGTTATGACCAGGAAAGAGCAGGATCGAATCCTGGACTTCCCGGGTTTATAAAGCGAAGCGGAACCACCACCGATCTTCCATATGCATTAATAATTAGAATGAAATTTCGAATTTCTTAGAATATAGGAATATTAATCATGAAAAATCATTGAATAAATATTTTCAACTCCTTCTATGCTGTACATCAAAATTAAATTCTGATCCGCTAGAATTCAAAACTCGGGTTCATATTTCCGAATAAGGATTACATAGGCTACAGGTCAGTCCTCCGCATTCAAACAGTAATCTCAAGCTGGGATCTTGTTCAAGAAACTGCCGCTCTACTTACTTTCCATGTTCTTACACTTTTCAACAGCTGAAAACATCGGAAAACGATAAGATCGCCGATGGAGGAGTGTTCTCTCAGCTGGAATCTCTAGACATTCTGTAACAACATTGGTCCACTCTTTCTTTCTAATGCTGTGACTCAGTGTTAAGAGTTTTTATGTATTTCCCTTCAAAGGAACGATACACTTGGAAGGTCTTAGTTAAAAGCCTCTGCCGTGCTCTTCCCCGTTGATAGACACAAGACTCTCGGCTCTTCTGATTGAGGACGCTCACAGATTCCCACCATAAGTGCTCTAGACTTGAAAGGCCATCAGATCACCGTGCAAGTGTCTCTTGCTACGAAATTGGAATGGAAACTTAGAATTCTGTTTTAAGAACCTCGAATCCCATCACCATAGCTACTGAAGTCCTCATTACATTCCGTCTCAGCAAATGGGATCCGTAAAACATCCTCTCTGTTTGACTTCAGACTGATCCTAATATTGCCCTCTCGACGCGCATTGTTAGTTGAAAGGCGAATGAGTTCCGTTACCGTACCGGAGACTAGGTTCGAAACCAGGTGAAACACATACTCGGTACTGCACAATTATTCTTGTAGGTAATTTTTGCTTTATTCTGTCGTCGCTTTAATTCCTATACATCCTTTTTTATTTAAAATCTCTCCTTTGCTTCTGTGCCGCTTTCGCGCCATATTAGGCTTCATTTTAAGTTCATCTGTCTGCCTGTTCGTCACCGACCGTCCACCTGTCCGTTCATCTGTTCGTCTGTCCGCAATGCACGCTCGCGCGTCCGTCCGTCCGTCTTCCGTCCGTCTGCCACCCTTTCAGACCGCACACCCGCGCGCCCGCTCATTCTCTCTCTCTCTATCTCTCTCTCCCTCTCTCTTGATATATCTAGGGAAAAGACAAGTGGACACAGGATAATATCTTCTAATTATGTTTGAATTACTTCGTGATTTGTATTTTTGATGAAGAAGTATGTCTACTTTCATTCACTCACGTAAAATATACATATTTGAAGGAAACATGATTTATTCTTTCTCTCGGATATGATTCAGAAGTACCGTATGACGAAGAATAAAATAGAACAACATTATTCCTAGCAGATTTGTACGAAAAAAATACGTTAAAATTTTGGGGATTTCATGAAATTGTTTTAAATAAGAGTTTCTTTATAAATTGTCTATAGAATGAGGAGGTGCGACCATGTTTTATTTATTTGTTATTTTATCTAGTTATTTATTTATTTTTATTTATTTCTTTGTTTGTTTATTTGTTTGTTTGTTGTTTGTTTGTTTGTTTGTTTGTTTGTTTGTTTGTTTTGTCAGCTTGTTTCTCTGTTCACATATTTATTTATTCATCTGCCTGCTGCCTACCTACCTGCCTGCCTATATTTATTTATTTATTTATTTATTTATTTATTTATTTATTTATTTTCATTTTCATTTCTTCCTAGGGTTTCCCAAATCTTAGGCGAATACAGGAGAAGGTATGGTAATTCGACTATTTCTCCAAATACCATCTCGTTATCACCAATTAATCTACACTAAATAAACTCAACTTAGTAGTTGATACAGCGTGTTGTTAGTAACAACCAAATGTTATTGATGCAAATACAGAGGAAAGTGTTGATAGAGTGAATGAGGAACTGGGAGTACCCAGAGGAAACACTCTTGCAACATCTGTTTGTTCACCACAAATTCCATCAAGATGAGGACTGGGAGGAGCCCGAACCGACGTTTCTGAGGCTGAACCTGGACAGGCCCGTATATATATTGTGCCCTGTATACGCAATGATTGTCAAAGTCTGGAAAGGTGGCCTGCATTACTTTCAAACTGACTCTGACATGTGGGCAATCAGGCTCAGCCCTAATACAGCCAGGTCTCATCCACACACGGGTAGTCTGATAAGCCTCAGCCTGAAGCCCGAAACTTTTCCTATATCAGCATCGAAACCCATACTACTCCCTTAAGATTTTACCCCTGCCTATTTTTTTATTGCAGATGATAGAGCTTGAAATGAGGGAGATGAGAGTGTTGGTGAACTTGCTGAAGGAAGTACCACGACAAGAACTGTCTTTAACATCTGCTTGCTCATTACGATTTGGGCCGGGTATCGAACCCAGACCGCCCAGATGAAGACCAGCATTGAAACATAGACGCGGCTCATTGAAACAGAAGCGATATGACTTCATAACGGAATATCTTAGCACCACTCAGAGCACAACAAACCTAAGAATTACGTCAGTTATCAAACAGTGAATAAGATCGACATACAAAGTGAGTCAGCTAGGGCGTTAGACTGGCGTCAGCGGAAGTCGGATGAAATAACTACAAAGCACACAGTGATCACCACTTTGCTCGCATACGTTTCGTGTTTAGTTACGTAAACACGTTCATACATGAGTAGCTAGACAGTACATTTAAAGCGCAGTAGTGTGTCCATTGCGAAATATAGCCGCGTGTTTATTTACGACAACTTCGTGAAATATGAATCTTGAGAACAATTGTAATAAACTTCCGTCAGTCATTCCTGATTTCGCCAGAGCCTTCTAAAACAACGATTTACAATTTTAATTAAAGAAATTTCAGGCCAACTGATCAGTATTGTATAAGAAACGAACATGTGAAGGTGTTCAATGAGGAAATGTTAGATGAAATTGGCTCCGCCTAGAGAGAAGTCCTATTGATATCATCCTGCCGTGCAGCTCAGCAGGTAGGGGGTGTCGTGCTTTCAGTGATAAGAAGTACGAAACAATTGAAACAAACCAAAGCAAAATTCTTTTGTAGTTCAGAGTTTAACGGAACCGATTATCACAGCAGACGTAGGTTCATGTGTGGTTCCAACGGTCAGTGCATGATGGACCACTTGACCCCACCTCAGTTTTTTTTTATAGTGACGAAGCATGTTTCACCTCAGTGGTTACGTGGTTACTGGACAATAAAATTCACACCGTGCTACGAAACTGCTATGACATAAATTGAGCCAGAGAAACGAACTGCGGCGAGTTGGTTGGACATGCTCCTCTGTAGGAGATGGCAGGCCTGTCAGATATCACAAGGACGTCACTGAGCATGACAAGTACATCATTAAGGCAATACTAACTGCAAAGGCGGAACGAATCCTCCGCACATGGTGGTAAAGGGGTCGTTGCGTATGAATCAGCCGCCGGGTACAGGAGTCTAGCCCTCAGCTGGTTCACTGCGTCACTGGAAATTGTATTCCATTCAAAATGTAATCACTTACGAAATGTGAAACAAATAACCAGACACACGGCAGAGCACGTATCAAATTATCTATACAGTTTCTGGTCCCTTTGCATGTACATTGGCACATGTAAATTTTGGAGAGAGAGAGAGTAGGAAAAACGAGTAGGCCTACTAAACAATAGTATATCTGCCATCAGCGTGATTGTGTGGAATTTTCAAAGTAAGGGAATTCATTTATCTGCGATTCCGAAATCATGGAGTGCAGGATTGCAACATAACATCACACAAAGAGGGAATGGTCTGCCAGTAACAACCGATCCATCTCTCGCCACTTCACGCCAACACTAACAAATTTAAACGAATACTAACCGCCACCAGTTGAAATTAAATTATTTTGATGTACGATTACATGTCAAAATGTACAAAGGAAAATATTTCGCGATTCGTATCATGACGGTGCATTGTCTGTTCTGGATGGCAAGGTACTTCATAACCGCTCGCGTGGTGCTATAAACAGCGGTCTGTTTAAAACAGCCGTCCATCTCCGGGGGTGTGGAACTTCATTGCCTGCCTGCTCAGTTCTTGCCTGCCTGCCTGCCTGCCTGCCTGCCTGCCTGTAACTTATTTTATATATGCAACGCGTTAGGTTATAATTTTAATCACTATAATAGTTACTCAATTCGTATATGTTATATAGGCCTACATGTATATATGTGTATATATATACAGTGTATATATAATATATGATTTTGTATTTATATTTCCAGCCACCGGCGTGGCTCAGTCGGTTAAGGCGCCTTTCCGCCGGTCTGAAGTTGCGTTCGGGCGGGGCACAATCCCCGCTTGAAGCTGGGATTAGCTGCTGGGTTTTTCCGAGGTTTCAACCGCAATGTGAATGTCAAGTAATCTATGGCGAACTGGCCCCTGATCATCCGTCAAATATCATCTCGCTTTACAATCACATCGACGCTAAATAACCTAGTAGTTGATACAGCGTCGTTAAATAACCAACTAAAATAAAAAATTTATATTTCATGTCAGCAATTTCTTCGCGTAATAGTGGACTTCACATTTTCGTATACGCTGCCACTACTTACATTCATTACATACACTTGCATTGCAGAACGTGCTGTGTGCTGGTTAACACAAAAACACTTTTACTCGTATGCCGTCTTGTTTGGTGAAGTACGTACATCGTATTGATCCTCTCTCCTGTACTTGTTATACAAATGTTACGCCTACTCACTGCTTGAGAACTATCCCTAATATTCTCTTAGCTCTCTCTGTATTACTACAGTATCTTTCTCTTTAAGTCCTCCCAAAATTATTGTTAACTACATCTTATTTTTATCGCAACCAATTCTTCTCGAATATCCCCTCATTAGAACCCCAGTACCTTTAATCCAACTTATTCTAAGACTTTACAATTTTATTTACTCTTACCTGATTTTTTTCCTAGTTCATCTTATAGCCTATCAATCTAACCATGCCTACTTTCAATACTTATCCCCAATCATGGCCTCATTGAAACAGAGATTCGTTTTACCCTTCATTATTAGGATTAATTATAAATTTCAACTCTCGAAATAATACTTCAATTCTAACCTTCATTCAACTTAGTGTCATTAATTTCATCCATTCTAAAATTGCAGCACATGCTAACTGTTCTTGATTATCTTTATTTTTTCTAGTTTAACTTATATTGATCTATCTTTTGGTTATTAACTATAGTAATACTGAGGTATTTTCATATAACATGCAGTGATACTTTGTGACTCACTATAAAATGTTTAATTTTTTAACAATCTTTTGGCATTTGTTAACAGGCAAAGAGTACGTATTATAATAAAAGAGAAAATTGAATTGTCTATAGTAATATCACAAGAGGTCTGAGATTTATTTGGGAAATCTCAGACCTCGACTGACATTTATTATGATTATGTCGTGAATAAAATAAAAAATGTAAATAATATATCCTTAAAATTATGCCTCACAAAATGTTAATAATTATATATTTATGAATATTTAACCTATTCAGATATTGTGAAGTCGAAATAGATTAATAATTATTATTGCAATAAGAAATGAAATGTTATTCAGTAATGCCAATTGGAGAAAAGAAATACAGAATAAAAATGTTAATCAAGTATGTAATTGCGCTTTTCTCTTGTTATTATAACAAAAATACGCGTTATCTGCTGAAATCATTAATTTACTTAAACATTTTATAGTATAATTACAAGTAACTCATTAAACATTAATTAAATTATCAATATTGTTATGAAGGAGTAAAAATTTTCTTTAGATACAATGGACAAAGAATTAGAAGATGAAGTTGAAGATGAAGATGTAGAAGTAGAATTTTCGCACTTATTTAGTAGAATGGATTCATGCTCATCGATTTACGTGAAAACAATTGGCGACACTGACTAAACAAAAGAACGACCTGCGGATACATTGATAGTGGGATAAATCGAGCTGCAGAAATTATCGCGATGTAATGACATGGATTGCTGGAATTCAAAATTTGATTACACTTTATTGGCTGAAAATGGAATGACGTCATAAACGAAAGAAGCCATTGTAAACTTTCGAACAATTACTTTAATATATCAGTCTGGAAAATGTTACATCACTTCCTTCACACCTGTCCCTCACATACCACAGTTTTACCATAAAATGTTTAACTTTTGAACAATTTTTTAAAATTTGTAATCAACAAAATAGTATGTATTTCAGTAATAAAAGAGAATAAATTGAAATGTCATTGAATATTTTCGAACAGTTATCAAGAAGGAGGCATATTTTTGTCCATTAGATATTTTCGTATTGTAATAAAATTATCAGTGAAAACGATTAACAATAACAAAATAAGATACAAGGATTCATAACTCACAATAAATATTATTTTCATATTTTTATATCAATTACATATTCTCAAATATAAATTCTTGGAGAAGGTGGGCACAGCACCCTCCTCCCATTGGTAATTATAGGATAATACTTAATACTAATCATTGCTTCACTTATACAGTGTTCATTATGTGGAATATTACTCATAATTCTCTTAAATTTTAATTTTTACAAAAATGTTTATACAAAACTGTAGGAGATAAACCATATAATATAATATCAGTTTTCGAAAGAAGGTATTCAGAAATACAGAGTATGAGCAAACTTAATTTTCTTTTAATGGTACCTTATTTTAATATTTACATAATTCCGAGTCTCAGATGTTTGTTACTTTGGCATTATACAATCTGACCTTTATCGGATTTAAGTTATCGACGGCTAATAAGAATTAAGTCTCGCCACGTGCCGATAAGGTCCACCTCTCGCTCTCTAAACAACATCGCAGGGAAGCACTCATTTAGAAAAAGGTATTTAATGTGTACAATGTTTTCCACACAATAGTCATGTGTACAGATATTTTATTACATCTCTGCCTCTGTGCAACGTCACAGTTTGCGGTGAGGTGGAAAAAATATAGCAAAAGATTGTATGGTTTTTAGTACTGTGACGCCTACGACAAGATAAGCCACTGGAAATTTAACGGTTACTGATCGGCAGAGGTATAATGCAACATATATGTATAGTGGCTGTAGTGTTATGTACATACATCAATATGGGAATTAATACACTATAGTGCAGTGTTAAAGAAAGTACTGTATTTTTATCGCTTAAATTGCATACAGATTTTTCTTGGTAATCAATTAGGATTTCTCAACCCTTTCTGTCACTTTTCTATTTCAGGTTTACATCAACATTCTCTTGGGGATAGATAAAGTTATTTTTTTATTTAACATGTTAATACGCCAAGACAAGTGCTTATACAAATTTCCGCCACTCGAGAGTAGTCTAAGTTCTGGGGCCCTTTACAAGAAATCATACTTACGGAAAGATTTATTGAGTAGTTATTGAGTTATTTCAACATATTCCCCACCGGAATTCAAGAAATTTGTCGTACCGTGGGATCAACAGAGAGGTGCAGACGGCTGTCACACACTGGTTCAGATTCCAGACGGTACTTTCTAAGACACGGGATACAATCGTTGATCCCATGACAAATTTGATGAGGAATATTTTGAAAATAATCAACAATTGCTATATTCGTTTCAATAAAGCTTTCATGAAATTGTTTTTTTTGTAAACGGCCCCAGAGTAGCTTACTTTCTGACGGTCCTCGTAATTGCGCTCGAGTGGCCAAAATTTGTATAAGCACTTGTTTTGACATTATTAATACGATGGAAGAAAATAACTTTTTATCGCCCCCATGAGGATGTTTCTGTTAGATTCAAGGCGGGATAATACTGTAATTAGACAAAGCCATTTCTCCTGTTTCGGAACGAAACAAAAGTTACAATTTTGTTATGGTGTCAGGTTTGGCTGATTTTCAGATCATATTATAGATTTGAAAATATCATCATCTTGCAGTAATGTCAGAAGAATCATTATGGTAAGGCAACGAAAGAGAAGCCTATTTTTTGGATTTGCCATATCGTGGACAAGAAAGAGAACGGGATTCCTCTTCGAGGAAACTTGTCAGACAACATGGTCTTTAGCTCGCCTGAATCTTAACTCCGATCTTTCCTTTTACGGCAATTTCGTTATTTAATGAGTTAATGACGCTGTATCAACTACTAGGCCATTTAGCGTCGATGAAATTGGTGATATGAGATGGTATTTGACGAGATGAGACCGAAGATTCGCCCTCATTTTGCCTGGGATATTCGCCTTACGGTTGAAGAAAACTTCAGAAAACTCAACCAGATAGTCAGTCCAAGCGGGAATCGAACCCCATACCTCGAGCGCAACCCCGGACTTCGAATAAACGCGCTATCGTCTGAGCTCCGCTGATGGGCTAACTCCGATCTCTGGCGTGAAAAGCCAGCACTCTTGTTAAGTTAACCGCGATTTCAGTGAAAGTTTTAAAATAATATTTTAAATTTATTACTCCATGCGATAACGTAAGAATGGTATAACAGTGGTGAAACATTTGCAAGGCTTAGAATCTTACCTCAAAGCCCTTTTGCTTACAAACGTAGGATTTTTACGGAACACAAACTTAGTAGCTTTTTGAGAGAATGTCGTCATCACTGAGCTAAGACATGGCCCTATATCATGAATTAAGCATTTTATACAGTGAAACATGACATCTTAATTGAGAAATTAGACTTATTAGGAATCAAAGGTAATGCTTTAAACTTAATAAAATCGTATCTTACGACAGAATTCAAATAACGAAAATTGACAATTATTCAAGTGTGAACCTTAATTATTATTATGGTGTTTCAAAGCACAAAGTTCTAGCCCTATTCTATTTTTTATGCATATATATTAATGACTTATTAAAAATTGACTTACAATAATACAATGAGTTCACTATTCTTATGCAGATGACACAGCTTTTTACTTTTTGGTGGAAAACTCTGGCATGATGCATATAATAATTCAAATAATGACTTAAATTAATAAAAATAGTTTGACATAAATTATCTTTCATCAACGAAAACAAAAACCATCATTATTCCATTCTCAAGATATTCGAAAATGTAACAAACCTCCTACATCTATATTAAGTATTAAAATTACATAATTATGATTGCTGTCTTATACAGTAAATGTCCGATTATTAAAAAGTCCTCTAGTTAAGTGACGAGCATAATTTTCTGATAATCATTTAAAATGGAACTAACACATTAATTACCTTTAACAAATTACGTAAAATAGTATAGGTCTTTATTATTTGTTTTATTGAGGAATTACTTGTCAATAAGTTTATTACGTATAATATATTAACTTATTTCAATCGGTAATTGTGTATGAATTAGGATGGGGCAGCTCATTTAAATCCAATTTAATCCACTTTATTTATTACAGAAGAAAATAATTAAAATATGTCTCCATAAACCTACTGATTTTCCATCTCAAAAATTTGTTTATAGACTTTAATGTACTTAACGTAAAGACAAATTTATTATACTGTATTAATAAAATTTTATACATAAAAATCGAAATAATTTTGAATTGTATTCTCATAGATATGAAAAAAAAAGGTATGAATTCTTTTAAGATTGTTTGAGCCAAAATGCAACACTGTTACAGTATTTATTAGTAGTAGTAATTTAGGCCCAAGCAATATATAACAAATTCTGTATTTAAATATCCTAATCTTGTCAATTCTAATAGCTCATAGTATTAAATTTAGTATATTATATGGATTTCATAAAATCTGAAAATTTGTAAATTTAAATTTATATACTATAATTGTAAGGGGAATTGTATTGTAAAATTATTAATTATAATTGTATTGTATAATTATTAATTTCAATTGAGGAATCCGCCCTGAGCACGAGTTCTACTCTTTCAGGGCGAGCTAAAGCTTCTCTCTGTATATTTTATAATTTATGTTACAAATTATTAGCAAATAATGAATAAATAAGTAAATAAATAAATAAATAAATAAATTTGTTTTTTTGTAATGTAATACTACCTACTTATTCAAATTACTGTTTAAAATTGTTCTCCCAATATGCAAACCAAAACGAAATTACGCCTTTACCTAAGAGATTTTATTATGTTGAAACATCCCTTCACTTCGATGGCGTGACAGGAGCGGAAGGAAATTTCCCACCGACGGATCTCAAATTCTGTTCTCTTAAGATATTATAAGTTTTTAGGCAAACAATTTAGCCATGGGAGACATATCCTATTAAGGAGTATCGCCAGTGGCGTCTATGGAGGAGCAATAACTCATCTTTATATGACGACAGTATGTTGGGACAGGAAGAGGAACCTCCCTGCCCACTCCCACCCCTTACATTTCTGACGGAAATTTAAATACATTTGCATTCTAATTGTGCAATATCTTAGCACGCGATCCTCACAATCCTTCTTCGATGTAATGGCATTTCTCGAGTCCAGAGTGTAAACGACTCAGCATCATTTCGCAATTGATTTTCAAGTTGTTGTAAGAAGATAAATTGATTTTGATTATAAACGGAATTGCCAGCTCATCTCTTACTGTAGGCGATGACATGTACTTATCACGCCTGTGTGTGAGTGTATGTAAGCCGAGCTGTTTAAATCAAGTTCTTATAGCCCATCTCTTGTTTTATTAATTTCAATTTATTAAGATTCTTTGAATTCTGTAATTGAACAGGACAATAGAGGAACATTCTGTCTTAAACTTAAACAATGAAACAACAAAAAAGAAATGCTGAGACCAGTAGCAGTAAATAAATCATTTTGAAGTAAGAAACAACGAATGAAAAGAATAACAAACAGAACCAGTCAAACAATGTGGAAGACAACCAGAATAGTTTCTAAAGTAATGAAATATCAAGGAGACAGACACACTTCTTCGAAGACAAGCAAGATATTTTGGAGTAATGCAACAACGAAGGAGACAAACAGATACTTGGAAAATAAACAATAGTAATTTTGAGTAATGAAACAACGAAGGAGACAAACAGATACTGGAAGACAAGCAAGATATTTTGAAGTAATGAAACAACCAAGGAGACAAACAGATACTTCAGAGATAAGAAATATATTTTTTGAAATAATGAAACAACGAAGGAGACAAACAGATACTTCGAAGAAAAGCAAGTTTTTTTTTTTTTAAATAATGAAACAACGAAGGAGACAAACAGATACTTCGGAGACAAACAACATATGTTTTGGAAATAATGAAACAATGAAGGAGACAAACAGATTCTTCGGGAAGACAAGATATTTTGAAATAAATGGAAACAAACGAAGGGGAAACAGATACTTCGAGACAAACAATATATTTTGGAGTAATTAAACAACGAAGGAGACAAACAGGATACTTCTGAAGAAAAGCAAGATATTTTTGAAGTAATGCAACAACGAAGGAGACAAAGATACTTGGAAGATAAACAATATACCTTTGGAGTAATGAAACAACGAAGGAGACAAACATATACTTGGAAGATAAACAATATACCTTTGGAGTAATGAAACAAATGAAGAGACAAACAGATACTTGGAAAATAAACAATATACCTTTTGGAGAATGAAACAACGAAGGAGACAAACAAATATCTCTGAAGACAAGCAAGATATTTTTGAAGTAATGAAACAACGAAGGAGACAAACAGATACTTCAGAGATAAGCAATATATTTTTGAAATAATGAACAACGAAGGAGACAAACAGATGCTTCTGAAATAAAAGCAAGTTTTTTTAATAATGAAACAACGAAGGAGACAAACAGATACTTCGGAAACAAACAACATATGTTTGGAAATAATGAAACAACGAAGGGAGACAAACAGATTCTTCGAAGACAAGCAAGATATTTTTGAAGTAATGAAACAACGAAGGGGAGAAACAGATACTTCAGAGACAAACAATATATTTTGAGTAATTAAACAACGAAGAAGACAAACAGATTCTTCTGGAAGAAAAGCAAGTTATTTTACAATGAAACAATGAAGGGGAGAAACAGATACTGGAGACAGTATATCTTTTTGAAATAATGAAACAAGGAAGGCGACAAACATACTTCTGAAGACAAGCAAGATATTTTGGAGTAATGAACAACGAAGGAGACAAACAGATACTTCGAAGACAAGCAAGACATTTCTGAAGTAATGAAACAACGAAGGGGAGAAACAGATACTTCGAGACGGTATTTTTTTTAAATAATGAAACAACGAAGGAGATAAACAGATACTTCAAGACAAGCTAGATATTTCTGGAAGTAATGAAACAACGAAGGGGAGAAACAGATACTTCGGAGACAGTATATTTTTTTAAATAATGAAAACAACGAAGGACAAAGAGATACTTCGAAGACAAACAAGATATTTCAGAAGTAATGAAACAAACGAAGAGACAAACAGATACTCTGGAGACAAACAATACATTTTTATAATGAAACAACGAAGGAGACAAACAGATACTTCAAGACAAGCAAGATATTTTGAAGTAATGAAACAACGAAGGAGACAAACAGATACTGGAGACAAACATATTTTTTTGAAGAGTAATGAAACAACGAAGGAGAGAAACAAGATACTTCGGAGACAAACAAGATATTTTTGAAGTAATAAAACAAAGTAGTATAAAGAGAAACACTGAAACAGTGTGAGAGACAATAAGTAAATATATGAAGTACGTAATGAATTGGCGAAGAAGACAAACAGAAACTGTGAAACAAATAAACCTTTTTAAATAATGAAGTATCGAAGTAGTCAAACAGAAACAGTGAAACGAGAGACAACAGTAAATATTTGAAGTACCTAATTAAACAACGAAAGATACAAATAGAAGCTGCAAATCAATGTGAGAGACAACAAATAAAACTTCTACAAAATAATGAAACAACGAAGGAGACAAAGACATGCTGCAAACAACGCCTGGAGACAAACAAAATAAACTTTAAAGCATTTAGAAACTACGACTTGGACAAAAACACAAAGAGTGAACAATGTGGTACAAGTGTAAGCAAATATAATTTTTGAAGTATCTAATGAAATAACGAAGGACACAGTCAGGAAGCTCTGAACAACGAGAAAACTTTTGAAATATCAGAAAATAATGAAATAACGAAGGCCAGAGAGCGAAGCTCTGGAAAAACATGCGGGAGACAAAAATAAGCTGAATTAATTAAACAACGTATTGACAAACAGAAGTAGTGAAGCTACGTGAGAGACATGCCAGTAAATAAAGTGCATAATTTAATAACGAAGGAGATACTCAGAAACTGTGAAACAACGTAAGATAACAAACTTTCGAAGTGCACGAAACAACAAATAAACAATAAGCAGAAATGACGCGATCGACAAGTAAATATTTAAATACTTTATTAAATAACTAGGAGGGAAAAATGAAAGCTTTGAAATAATGTGGAAGACGACAAATAAATTCTTCAATTAATGAAACTACAAAAATAGATGTTGGAAAACGTGAAAACATGGAGACAACTTCAACACGTTTTAAGCAATGGTGAAGCAGGAAAAGAGACAAACACAAAACAGTGAAAAGCATGGAGACAACCAGAACACCATTTAACTAATGAAACAATTGAGACAATCAAAAGCCGTGAAATTACATAGAAACAACCAAAATTCTTTTGAAAATTTGAACAATAAAACATATTTTAAAGTAATTAAACAAGGTAGATAATAGAAGCAGATACAAAACATAGAAGATAACCGGAATACTTTTGAGTGTTGAAAGACACATTGAAAACAATGACAATTGAAGGTTTCAGAACATAGTGGTTCAAGCGCCATTTATTAAAACCGTAGAAAACAAGGGGTTAAATGAAGTTATTACCATAATTTAATGGAAACAAATAGCAAGTAATATAAAGTGCACACATTAAAACTAAAATGACATGTCAATCTTCATTAAACTATAGATTCATTTAACTTTAACCCTTGCCTTCTCCAAGTTTTTAATAAATGACGCTTTTGGCCACTATGGCTCTGAACCCTTCAATTAGAATATGAAATAATGTAACAGACGAATAGACGCAGGCCTATTAAAACAATAAAGTAGTAATTATGTACTAGAAAACTTCTGAATAGCAAAGCAATGTGATGTGTGATTCCTACCCGTTTAATTAAAAGTTGGTATTCACATAATGAGGTTTGAGTTATCCCAAGGTACATTGCAATAAAACCACCTCACTATTCTCTGTAAAATAGAATTTAATTAACAATCACTAACAATTTATTTAATAAAAACAGAAAAAGAATTACAATAAAAATACTTGTGTACATTTATCTTAGTAGTGTCCGAATCTCCTTGCTTGCAGAGCACTTAATATAACCTGCTGTATTCCAGCTTGGATATTGCTTGGCCGAGCATACGCACTCCGATTAAGGTCCATGTTCCACATCAACAACAAAATACGCAAACTGACGTATCTTTCCAGGGTCACCACAGCTACCAGACGTGATGATAATCCAAATCTCATCTCCAGCATCGTCACAACACTACATTCAACAGCGCGCAACATAGGCGAACATTGTGCGTTTCCTCTCGAAAATGGCAATGATCGAATCACAAGATATTCCAATCCGTATCGAATGGAGTCGAAGCCTGCTACCGAGGTCAAAGAGCTACACTGTCACTGCATAAGTCAGGGGCGTATTTTGCGGAATACCGGGCTATCGGTGGTGCTCAAGGAAATTACAAAAGAAAAAGTTTATAATATAATATAAATGCACAATTTTGTAGTACCGTATTAGTTTAATTGGCAATTAAAATTAAAGCAATTGTTAGGATTTTGTTGGCGCGCTCCTCTGCCTCGAAAAGAAACAAGTTGTCAAGGCGGCACTACTGAGAAACCGCTGCTAGGAGGTAGCTCAGACCCTTCCGCGCACGCTGTCCTTGCTGCACAACCGCCCATCCCCGCTCCCTTTCCATCGTCAGTGTAACAGTGTAGACCGGGTGAGCGTACTCGTGATCGGTTTCGCAGGCGCGAAGCAACAGTACGCTTAGTACGCTAACTCATGAATGATTGTTCTTTGCAGTATTTAAATTTGTGATATGTTTGAGTGTTCAAGAGTTATATTAATTCGTGAATTATTGTTTTTGAATTTCCCACCATGATATTGTGAAATATGGCAGAACAAGTTTCTGGAGAGCTTTGTGTTGAAAATGACTGTGTAATGAAGGTTTATTAAAAGTGCCTTTTACCCGTCGTGCATAACGAGAAAGAAATTGTGGAAATGGGAAAGACCAATTCTGAGCGTTAAATTTGTCCTTGACGTAAAAAGAAAAACAGCGTGAGTACACGCCATTTCACTTCACAACATCATATGGTAAGTGGAATTGGTTGTGTGGTGTGTTCTAAACTGTTCAAACTATTTTGCTGGCCAGTGTCGTTATTTAGTCATAGAAATCCAATGTGGTCAAAAGAGGGGTTTTCTAATATCAACTCCTCGAGAACGGTGGCAAGTCCTAAAAACACGACAAAATCAAAAGCTCAGGATGACAGTAGCATGAAGTTTGCACCTAAGACAGAATTGATTTACAGCTAGATAAGCAAAAAGCTCTACACATCAACCAACACAATGCTCTTCTGAAAAAATCGAGATTTTACTGGGTGTCTTATTAACGCAGTCTGCTTTTCTAGGAAAACAAGAATTGGATTTTCGGGTCATAATGAGTGTGGAATCAGACAATAGAGGAAATTATATTGAAGTATTTTAAGTTCTTATGAATTTGACCATTTACTGGGCCAATCATCTTGAGAGTTCAAACAGCATTCCAGGTACTTCTCCTGCAATCCAGAATAATTTAATATTTCCACATGGTGTGCTGATAAAGAAGATAAAATCTGAAATAGAAGTTAGCACCTTTGTGGCCATTGTTGTTAGATGAAACAAGGGACTGTCGAATTCAGAGTCAACTGTCCACTGTTTTAAGATACGTCGACAGTACTGCCAATGTTCAAGAACGGTTTATAGGATCTACAAATGTCGTTCGGGCAAAACTACAAGCGCTTTGTTTCGTACGTGAAGGTGTTATAGGCAGAATACAAGTCGGTAATGTTAATTTTCGTAATAGACATAATAGATGGTGCTTCAGTTATGGCGGGAAATATTAATGGCTTAAAAACAAAAGTTCAAGGTGTTATCCAAGCACTATTTGTCCATTGTTACAGCCATGTTCAATTTAGTTTTGCAACAAACTACGTCAACCATTCCAGAATGCCGCATTTTTCAAAAACACTGTCGTTTAGCTGCATTTTCTCATCATCTCCTAAAGATCAGAAAACTCATGAATTCATGAAAAAGAAACTCCTAAAAGTAGCACCAACCACATGGAATTTCCACATCTCGGCTTGTAAATACAGTAAAGAAATACAGGAGAACAAATCTGACTGCTTTCTTTGAAAATATCATTTGTAATGACTCTGAAGAAAACTGGGATGATGATGTAATTGTGCAGGCTCAAGGATATTTGTATTTCTTTTTCACACAGTTTCAGAATATATTTCTTCTGAAGTCTATGTTAGAGTGTTCGCACATACAGATGTGCTCTCTACAAATTCTTCAGACAAAAATTCTAGACATAGCATACCGTTTGCAAGAGGTATCAGAGCTAAAAATACTATATCCCGAGTTCAGACGGGTGGGTTTCCCCGTCCATAGCGGAGTAATATGGAAAATGAAAATTCTTCAGAAAATACAATGGAACCACCATTAAAGGAAGAAAAGGAGATGATTAATTGTAATACAGGTAGTTGTACTACAGCATACTCAGATCGTATGCATGGAAAATTACTGACAGATTTTCTGATTATGAAAGCTTCGTTCACACATCTTCTAGATTCTCAAAATTTTCTGGATTATAGAGAAAACTTCCGAATGAGGCACTAAACAAATTATTTCAGTCCTATAACAGTCACTGATCAAGTACGTTTGAAAATGAATTATGTAATATATTCGGTAGAGGTCTTTGATTTTTCGAACAACCTATCCATGAAATATTATCTGCCATATATGAAAACCAGCTGAACCAAGTTAGTTCCTGAAGTCCTTAAATTGGCAACATTAATTCTGACAATACCAGCTACGTCAGCATCGGTAGAAAGAACATTTTCTGCGTTGAAGAGAATAAAATCCTACTGTAGATCAACTCGTACAATAAGAACGTTTATCCGGCTTGGCACTGATGTCCATTGAAAAGTTATTTACAGAAACTTCTGCAAGCGGCCCAACTGTAATTTCATAATGACGAAGTCATCAAAGCATTTTCGTCCCAATCAAGACGTCTGGAATTCAGCATATAAATAGGTATGAATTTTATTATAGGGATTTAAAATATATTTTGTGTATTAACATGGTCAGTGGTAGCCCAGACCCTTAAACCAGTATACGCCACTGATGTAAGTGCAGTCAACGCTGAATCCTCTCCTCGACGTTTTCTCCTGCAGGATCCCCACTGACTCACTCTTCTGGACGTTTCAGTAAGGTCAAAACTGCGCGTGAAGAAAATGTTATATTATAAATGAGCCAACCAGGTGCTTAGTCTCGAAACCAATAAGGAACTCAGTAACTCTCGAACCTAGCTACGTACCATGAAGCCCGCTACCTTGCGGTAATGTAAGGAAACAGTAAAGAAATTTCATGCCGAACTTGGCGTAAAGAATTAAACCACATGATAACGCAAGTGATGCAACTACCAAAGAGCAAATAATTTAAGAAAGAGAAAGGGGAAAATCAAGTAAAGGAGATAGGACAATGGCTCGCTGGCTGGCGGACGAAACCCACGCCACAACAACAAAGATACAAACGCAAACACGAGAAACCAGGCATCAGTTTATGGTGAAACAAACAATGAAATAACCAGAAAACTATTGATACTGTGAAAAATGAGATAATAAAAATCAATTGAAGCAGTGAAACAACGTAGACAATCAGAAAGAATTCGAAGGAAGACGACAATAATGAAAATAAAGCAGAAATCAACTGAGAAACAGTAGAACATCGAGAGAAACAACCATAAAACTACTGAAGCAATGAAACAAATTAAGACTAACAGAGAACCACAGCTATAAACAAAAACAGACGATTAGAGAATAAAAAGGACAGTAAGCAATGAAATACAGTGGTAAGTGGAGAGAGTGAATACAAAGGGAAAATAATAATGGAGAAAGTAGTTTTAGTCACTAAGAGTATTTAGAATTAATCAAAACTTATTGTCTCCAACATATCAGGATGGCTCAGACGTTCCATTATTTCTGCCATTCTCGCGTTTCCTTTATGCCTGCTAACCAAAAAGATATACTAAACTAGAGACGATCTTCCAGGGATCGCAGAACTTCCCTGCTGATTGAACCTACAAGCAGTTTCCTCTGAAACATCGGGGACAGTAATTGAAGCTTATACTGCCAAGATGGAGTATGCATATTGCCACTGAACGAATATTGCAGGATCAATTCTTCTTCCTGGCAGTACGATCTACTTCCCACTAGATGGCTCCTGACACGAGTAGCTGGTTGCCAATACATGCAAATGAAATGATACTAAAACGAAGAATATTGCTACAGGTGGAAGGTTAGGTTAGGTTTTATTGTGTGTGTATTATTATTACTATGTTATGATGATTGAAACTCGCTATGAAATTAACGAAATATAGCCGCATTCTTCATTCACAGACGACACTTTGCTATAAGTAAAGTGCACCTATTTAGGCGGGGTTGGGTGGGCTGACAGCTCTCCAAGTGATCACATCTATTTGTATTTTAATGAATAATTTCATTTTATAGTTTATTTCAGCGATTTTGAAAAAGGTAAAAGTGGCGTCTGTAATTCACAATTACCAACCGAAGATTCGGTTAAAATCGCAGACTGGTGTTCAATTCCTAACTACAATAAATTGAAGAATTAAATGTCAAATAGTAGGAGATAAATTTATACACTAAAACAGCGGAAGAGACAAAAACAAAAGAGACGAGTTGGAGTCTCAATTAATCCTAATGGGACAACCAGAATGTAGTCCGATGCAAGAAATCAACAGCAAAGGCAACTGAAGAGTTGAGTTTCTTCACTGTTTCATTATGGAGTATTAAAAAAAAAAGTATGTGACTCTGCAAAATCGATCTAGAAGTGTTTGCAATAAACATTTTCAGTATTCCCATTGAAGGAAAAGTGTTTCGCTGATAAAGAAGGCCAGAGAGTGACATTGTTCATGGATTAACGTCCCTTGCAAGCATATTATTTGTTACTATGTCAATTAGAAAACTTAAGCAAGATCTAGTATAGATCTACTTTAATATTCACATAAATTTTATGCTCATTTCTGTTAGAATAAAACAGTATTAGAAATATTACTGTACATGTAGTGATATTTTTATGTAAAGTCTGCAACATTTATATATATATCTTCAAACAGTACTAGGCCCATGTATCATGACATAAAACGTCTTGCTTTCTGAATTATAAACACAGTAATGACTTTGTAATACGGAAACGAAAATTCATAATCTTATTTGAGTACGTATCATTTGCTCATATGTGTATTTTGAATAATTGTTCAAGAAAATAAAATATAAATTGTAACGTCATTACTAGAGACAAGGATTCCATGCAAATGCATGTTTCTATAGGAACATAGAACATAGCTCAAACTTAGTACTTATCCATTTCATTACCTCCGGTTCCAAATATGTGTACTTTTCCGTGCATATTTGTATGTTTTGTCTTTTTTTTCGGGATAAAACATGCATAATGCATATTTAAGCACTTTAGCTTAAATTATGCATATAATACATTATATTCTGTTTAAAATGCATGTTTTAATGGTTTTGAGTGACACCTCGGTTTCTCGATTTATGTCCTTTATTTTATCTTCAGGAATCAGGATTGAAGAAGGAAGAAAACCAATACCAGAAAAAGGTTCATTCAAGTTTGCACCCATAACATCTTGCGATGTAGAGAAATCATTCTCTGCCAACAAAACATACTCTGGGCTCCACAAGCACAGGAACCCCACAGAAACCAATTTAGAAATGTTGTTAGCTAATAACTGTACAAAAAAGTGAAGTGAAATAAGAAATTTTGGAACAAAATTGAAAGTTTAATTTTAATGCATTTTCACTTCATCGTGTTCTTATAGTTTGATAGTGCATGAACGTATACATATTTTGGGATTTTAAAGTGCATGAAATTCTTATCTCATAGTCATTACATTACCAATACAAGGTGTCTAATACTTTGAAACACGTAAAACGTACAAATGTGACAGTCATTTTTAACTTATGGAATGAAACAAAATAGAATACATTTACAGTTTTTTGATTCAGTAATGAAATAATTTAGAAGTCTGGAGAAAACCAGGCAGTTCCAATTGAATACTTTTCGGAGATAATGAAGAAAGCTTACCGCCAAACAATAAGCATAAAATAAGAAGAGGCAGGTCCAAAATGCATTATAACTGTGAATGCAATTCCTGAACTATCTGTTCTTCGACCAAACATAGAGCGTATCTTTGTCCTCTGTGCATAAATAACTCAAAATGAAAGAAATTGAGCTGTCTGGCTTTTCTCCCAAACCCCCAACTAAAACCAACATGCTTCTGTGTGTGTGCAATGGCTGTGCTCTTAACTCTGCCTTTTTATTCGTCCGACACTACTACAGCGTGGTTCATACACGTGGCTTCTGGGCAGCGAAACTAGGACTACTTATTGCAAAAATACTAGACCACTTAGTTCGTTAAATAATCCAGAATGCATCTTAGGCGGTGGGTCTACATCAGTCATATCAAACCCAATGCCACCATAAACCTACACAGAGCATGGTACCAGATTCGGGGCAGATGGCTTAAAAGCAGGCGACAATTCAATCGTACCTGCATTCAGTGTTCTGTGACCGATCATATCGCCTTGTGCGAATGTAAGACCAGAAATGTATTGTGCATGATTACTACAGTATTTAGCGACAAGCTGATGGTCTCGAACTTCGAAGATTCATTGGGACATACATTCTTCTGGGATGTTGTTGCACTTTAATAAATTAATTGCCTAAAATGTTTCTTGTATCATGACAAATCATGTGCCTAGTTCATAACTTCTCACAGCAACAACATCATACACTTCCATGTTCTACGAAAATATATATAAAAACACTTTGTCTTTGGTTTCTTCCGAGGTTTTCCACAATGTGAGATCGAAGCCGATGGTCTATGGCGAGTCCTCGGCATCAACCTCTTTGATTTGATTACCCTTGATTTGATTTGCCTGGTTCAGTTTTTCCGAGGTTTTCCCAACCAATTGGTGCCGGTAATATTTCCGCGAATCCTCGGACCTCACCTCATCCTTACCACATCTCTGCCAAAATATTGTAACAAATTTCACAAAATTGTAAAATTGTAAAATTGTAAAAATTAAATTGTAATAACTTATTGTAAAATCTTTGACTTGTTCCACATCTTAAAGCTTCATTGCTCATGTGAGATCTATGGAATAAATGAATGAATGAATGAATTAATGAATTAATTTAATTAATTAAGAACAGTGCGCTAACCGACAGGTTATTATCTCAATTTTCACAGAATCCCATGAAGCTTTCTTACCCATTCACAAGGTTAGTATCGACGCATAAGATGCACCATGCTTTTCAGACTCATTTTCTCAAGAAAAAGTGCGTGTTATGCACCCGAAAATACGGTATTATGAAGAATGTGGCAGAACATTAATAGAATACATAGCTAATTATAAAAATTGTACCTTAGGAATAATTTGACGTTTATTTATATCATTCTCTTTAAATTTATGGGTACTTTTAAACTTCTAGTATACATTTAATTATCAGTTTTATATTTCTTGGTCATCGAAATGTAGATCCTGGTCAGTAATATTATCTATTACTGGTAAGACATTTTTGCATATCAATCATGATTCTATGAAACAGATTTTTAGTTTCCTCTAGGATTGTACAGCAATAAATAGGTCTACATGTACTATCAGCAAATTCCATGAGCTAAAACTGTGTAACTACGGTAAATGGCATTTAACATGGTAGACAAATAATTGTAATATATCCCAACGTCAGCAACCATTTGCAGATCACATTTATCCACTTTTAAACATTTTACCAGAACAACCTGTTCTTCTCAAACAAATCATATAGTCCGCTTCGGTGTTTCAACCGTAATATCGTTTTACATTGTACTTATGCAAAGATGTACTGTTTCATACAAAGGATTGTAAATGATTTGCTACAAACTCTACATAAGAACAGATTATCCCATTCTTTGTACATTAAAAACTCTACGCAAAGTAGGGATTCAGCGCTAATCATGTCTATGATTTCAGACACAGCCTTTCTTGACTTTCGCGCTAAGAGCGTGCTAACCAGCATCGGTCGACTCATTACTTGGGGCAGGATTCATATCATATCATATCAAGCACACTGGTTTATGAATACGAAAACGTTAGTTCGCTGATCACACTACCAACAAATTTGAACTTTTTCCATAACATTACCAAATAGGCTGATCTTTAACTAACGGTATGCGCTGAACACGAAAATGACGGACAAAATTCGTAACTCTACGTTTTTGTGTTATAGATATTACTTGACACATTGAAAAATAACGATTTTTGACCTGTTAAAAATTACTTTGTTCTATTTTTGTATAAAATTTCAAGGCAACTCAGATATGATAAAGCTGATACATTAATGAATCACCAGCTATTAAGACTTAAAAACACCTTCATGCACAAAATAACAGAGAAAGATAACTAATACCTTCATTTTTTCTTATGAGAACTGGAATCTTCCTTTTAAACACCAGCAATAATCGCCCATCATCGCTGATCCTATGTTCTTTTATACCGTTGCTCCATTGTAGCAATGTCTTACTAACTTTGCCTCCTGCTCATCACTTACAGTCCCCAAGTTCTCAGGAAAGAAGTATACAGAGTGTTTCAAAATACGGGCATAATTTCAGGTATGTATTTCCCACGTGTAGACAATCAAAAGAATTATTACAACATGTGTCCGGAAATGCTTCATTTCCGAGTTATGGCCTTTATAACATTGAAATTCACTGGAACGTTTTTTTTCCGTGGCAGGTCGTTGTCATTAAAGAACATGTTCAAAATGTCCAATTTCCTGCTTGAATACAGACTCCTACATCGATGTCTCATTGACCTGCGAACACGATCCCAAACTCCAGGAGCATTCTGCATGTCCTCGCAGAATACGCCACAATTCGATTCCGAAGGGATTCCAAATCAGGCACCGAGACGAATAAACCAATGATTTTAAATGCCCCACAAGTAGAAATCGAGAGGGTTCAGATCAGGTGAGCGTGGAGGCCAAGCAATTGGGGCTAACTTCACCTATCCATCGATCAGGAAACCTTCGATCCAAGTACCGCGAGCTGGTACGGGACCAGCGCAGGAGCGCCATCATGCAAGAAGTGAATGCTGGATGATTGATCAGTGGAGTGGTTCTAAACATGAACTTTGTGTACTTGCCCCGTAAGTCTGTTTACAAGTACATGGGGTCCAAACCAATCGATCACCAATGATACTGGCCCACATGTTAAGGAGAACCGCACCTGGTGATGAGATGGAACAGTTGCACGTGGGTTTTCATACGCCCATACATGCTGATTGTGGAAATTTGTTATGCCATCCTCGTGTGAACCAGCTTCATCTGTAAATACTAAGGCAGGAAAGTTGGGATTTACATCACACTGCTGCAAGAACCACTGATGAACCTAACTCGTGCAAGGTAATCTGCAGTGACAGGGCCTGTACACGTTGCAAAAATGATAAGGATACAATTTATACTCTTTTCAACAGTCTCCAGACAGTCGTATGAGGAATATTGACTTGCAACGCTACCCTTCGTGTGCTGATAGAAGGAGTCATGTTACAGCCCCAGAATCCTCCTGTACTTCTGGAGTTGTAGATCTTGGTCGTCCCCTTCCCAAAACCAGGAGAGTTAAATTCTTCCATACTAGCACAGACGGCAATGGAGACGCACAAATGTCTTCCGATCTGGACATTGTCGCTGTGGGTGCCTCGGCATTAAACGACGCAGCCAGCGCAGCATTGCTGTCCGTCCGCCTTACCGTACATGAAATGTATTCTGCCAGCCTTGATTTGAATACATACGTCGCACAAAGTTCAACGCCTACACAACACTGAATGTAACCATCGCCTCGGAACGAACCACAGAGTGCCTCACGTCTCCTTTGATTTGGCAACGACCTGCGGAAAGAGAAACGTTCCGGTGAATTTCAGCCGGTAGATATAACTGAAATGAAGCATTTCCGGACACATGTTGTAATGAACGCTTTGATTGTCTACATGTGGAAATACATACCTGAAATTATGCCCCGTGTATTTTTGGAAACACTCTGTGTATATATATATATATATATATATATATATATATATATATATATATATATTGTCTGCATTGAGTAAAATATTGAATAACCTACTATATTTTAAATTTTGCATTCACTATATGACTGGTGTTCTCACTCTGAGAGAGAAATATTGTTACCAATACTTAATATTACTACTACTAATACTACTACCAATACTACCACTGCCACTACTACTGTTAATACACACACACACACACACACACACACACATTATTTATACCTACATGGAAATGAGCCAGAGATAAAACGATGAATTGAGTAGTACGAAACGGTGATTCTCACATGCATAGGCTTATTCAATCGTTACACGGAAAAATAAGCTCCCAAGTGGTGTCATAGTATGATTGCATAGGTTTCAAGTAGCACTTCAAAATTAACTAGCAATAGTAATCGAGTATGGAAAGGAAACCTTAAGCATTCTCTTATTTGATCCAATTATGGATTAAAATAATCGTGTGCTGCTAAAATACAACTATAATGCAAAATGGGGATAAAATGAATTTTTCGATTTTATGTTATGCATGCTTGGCAGTACCGTACACAGAAATGAATATGATTTATAAGGTACTATGAAGATGTATATTTTAACTTCTAGAAATATATACAATATAACTATTTTATTCATTTAAACACAAACCGATAAATTCAATTGAATATTGGAATTAAGTTATTTGGATATTCCAATGTGTCATGGAACTTGACATTGTCCTATGTGTAGGTTCCACTGTCAGGCAAAGATAAGACCAGAGAATACCCGAAGTTGAGCCTTTGGGTCAAACAGCTAATCCGGATGGCTCAGTACATCACTTTCTAAAGTAATAAATACCTGTGTTATGTAAAAACAACATATATACAGTATTGTTTATATATACACTGTGTCCACATTAAGAGTATACAGAAATAATAGCTTATAATTTCACAAGCATATATTGTAATTCATTAAGATGCTCAATCAGTAGAAAACTCCTTCTCAAGATTTCGTTTCATACCTTTTCATGGCCATTGTTGTGTAAATTTTTCGTTTTTTTTATTGTTGATGAATGGAAATTTGCTTTATCAATCTAGTTCCTTGTCAATAAAGATGGGACGGTCACAAAGTTCAATGCGTGCTCGGGTTTGAAATTAATTTCAGTTATGTTGTTCAGAAAATAGGGGGGAATGAATGTGGACTCCCGAAATCCATTTACGGGGGGATAGAACTGTACGAGATAATGAAAGTTTTCAAAGAAAGAAAATATTCAAAAGCATATGGCCGAAATGATTGGATCAGATGCCTGAATCTTTTTAAAAGCTCACATAAATCAGTACCTTGATATGTTGGAGAATTTGTTTCCTCTTTTCCCGCCTGTTTAAATTTCAGCAGGATGGTGCCACCACACCCCATCGAAATTTTAAAACGTTTTTATGTAATTTCCCAAGAAATTGGGATTTAGAAGGGGCCAATTCCGGCCGTTTAGATCCCCGGATTTAACCTTTGGTTTTTTTGGGGGGGATTTTTTAAAAAAGTTTATTCAGCAAAAAAAGATGTAATTTGATTATTTGAGACAGCGTGTCATTCAAGCAGTTTGACATGACACCTGATATGTTGGTGAACCCCTTGGCGAGGTTGAGTATCGTTTTGGTCCTGTCGACCCATAAATGGTGCTCATGTTAAGGTACTAGTGGAAATTTTTTTTTTTTTATTATTTCCATACAATGAAAAAATTTATTTTAAATCTTACCCAAGTTACGATATGTGTTATTTCTGTATACTTTTAATGTGCACAGTGTATAAGTAAAAGAATTTGATTATATGGCTATAACGGTATTTGTTATGGGAACTATCCTTTCCATTCCCCCCTCAAACCCCCAAATCAATATGATATGGTCACATTATTCATGATTATGCAAAATGTAGATGTTTTCCAGACATTTAAAAAAAAAATTTTCCCCACTATTTTTTTATAAAAAACATGTTTAGTCTTTTTTAAAAAGCGAACAATAAGTAGGAATATTCAAAAACTTTAAATTTTTAATTTTCAAAAAAATTTAAGCTGTTGAGATTAACCAAAATTATCATACCATTGGAAACCCAAGGAAAACCTCGTATGTCTATTTTCTAAATTTTTGAAGCAAAAAACGACATACAAGGTTTTTTAAATTTTAAAAGATGGTCGTAAGTCGGAAATTTATTGATTTGACATGGGTTTTTAAAATTTAAATAGATTGTAAGTCTGATTTTCTATAAGACGAGATGGGGTTTTCATTTAAAATTAAAGATAAAGAGATAGTGGTTTTCAATTTTTCTTTCTGAAAAATTAAAATGAAAATTTTTGAATTGTAGACCATAAGAGCAAGGGGTTTCCTAAAATATGAGGAAAATCGCATTTTGAAAAAAGTCGACTTACGAGGTTTTCATTCTAGGTTCCAAAAATGTTAGTTATTCAGGAAAATTAAATGAAACTTTTTTTTTAATGGCACTTCATTAAAATTTCTATTTTAACCCTTTAAATTTTTTACGTATAAATTTAAAGACTTTTTACCCATATGGTTTCATGTCTTTTTTAAAAATTTTTAAATTTTTTGGGGATAAATTAAAAAAAAGAAAACCTGTTATAGGCCATAAACAAACAAAACACATAATAAAAAATTTTATCAGATATTAAAATGAGAAATTCACAGTAAACAATATCCCAGTTAACTAAAACAGTCCATTGTAGGGGCGAGATGGAAAGTCTTATAACTGGAAAAAAAAGTAGACTATTTTCTTCCGACTGGGTATATTTTGCTGTGAAAGGGTTTTCATTTTAATCTGTATAAATTTGGTCATAGTGTTTTTTTGTTTTATGGTTATAACATGATTTTACACTTATTTTTTCAAATTTGAAGTCCATAAAAAATTTAATAAAAAATTTTAAAAGATATGAAAAATGATAATGGGAAAAAATTTTTCACATTCATACTAAAAATTTTTTGGAATTCGGAAGATGAAATTTGATATAGGCTACCCTTTTAAAAAAAAAGTTTACTGTCACCCCCTGTGACGAGTAACTGAACTTTTGAGAATGTCACTTTTTTTGACGTCGTACAAAATTTTGTCCCAAAACGCTTTTTAGAAGATTAACTCCGTTTGTAGATGAAGTTATTGGGGAAACAGGGGGTTTTAGGGGAAAAATCGACATTTATGATTTTTTTGTATTTGACAGATATTGGAGGAAAAAGGGATAAAAACATCAGTTATTCATGGGTTTCAAAAAAGGGATATGACTCGGTTGAAAAAGTTTTATATAAATACTTATGGAATTTGGATTCCCGAAACTAGTTCCCTTAATTAAAAAAGTTCTCAATGAAAAACAGCAGAGTCCATAGGGCCCAAATTTCTTGATGCTTTCCAAAACACCGGGCAAAACAAAGAGATGCCTATCCTTTTACTTTTTTAAATGCCAGAATATGCCATTTGGAAAGTTCAGGATAAAGAGAGGGGTTTAATTGAACGGGTTACATCAACTTTTTGTCTATGGGATGACCGAATATGTTAGGAGAAAATCCAAAACGATTGGGGGAAACACCGAAATTTTACTGGAAGCGAAAGCAAAGGGTTTTGGGGAAGTAAACCCCGAAAAGACGGATATGATTTTTCCGTTTAAATATTGTACGAAATCGAAATATAAAAAATTGGGGTTTATCGTTGAAGAGGTGGAGAAATTCAATATCTTGGAGCAACAGTAACAAATATAAATGACACTGGGAGGGAAATTAAAGCAGAATAAATAGGGGAAAGGGGTTATTATTCGGTTTAGAAGCTTTTTCATCTAGTCTCTGTGAAAAAACTGAAAGTTAGAATTCATAAAAAGTTTATTCGGGTTTTTCATAGTTGGAAAAAAGAACCCCACTTTGAGAGAAGAATAGAGATTAAGAGTGCTTGAGAATAAGTTTTTAAAAAAATATTTGGAGCTAAGAGGGGTGAAATTACAGGAGTATGAAGAAAGTTAAAAACGCAGAACGCAGCTTGATTTTCACCTGAAAAATTAGGAACATTAAACCCGAGTTTGAGAGGGCAGGGCATGTGCACGTATAGGCGAAACCAGAAATGTTTTAGAGGTTAGTTGGGAGACCGGAGAAAAAAACTTTTTGGGGGGGCCGAGACGTAGATGGAGGAAAAATTAAAAAGGGTTTGAGGGCGGTGGGATATTTGGGAGAGACTGGATTAATCTTTTTAAAGGGTAGGGGCTGATGGCGAGCGTGAGGGGGGAATGAACCTCCGGGTTTTTAAAAATCATTTGTAAGTAAGAAGTCACACTCTTGTATATCTGAATAATAACTTTTTTGGGATGATATTGTATGGTTAATTCCAACAGCTTTTGTATAAAACTTTTTTTTTTAAAATTAAATTTAAAAAGTTATTAGCAATATTCCATACTTATTGTTCAGTCTGTATATAATTACTCAACTTCTGCTAAGACAACCAGCTGTAACTGAGAAATACCGTCAGATTTAATCTTAGAACAAAATGAAATAACCCGGGATTAGTGTTTACAAACCAAAAAATCTAAGTTCAGCTTACTGAAGATTAATTTCATTCCTGATGTCAGATCAATATATACTTACACAACTAAATTTAAAACCTCAATGTTTTAAAAACCAAACGTTCATACGGAATGAGTTTTACTCCTACTTTCACCCCTTATTATCTAAAAAATTTGTTTCAAAAAGCAACTGTTTCCAACAAACAAATTACTTTCACTTTCCCTTGAAAATTTTCCTTCCAGACAGTGAACCTCTTTGAAAAAAAAATAAACATCCTTTTTCTTCTTCGAATTTTTAAAAGCTGATTACACCCTTTTCCCCCCCCATCTTTAAAACTTTCTAGAACATTGTCGATATTTCAAAATTTGCCCATGTGAATGAATTTCACCGAAACTACCAACAAACCTACTGCTGTGTGTAAGGAAAAAAATCAAAAACTTTTTAAAAAAACACAGCATTGCCATAGCAACCATCTCAGTTGGGGCAAAGGGTTTTGGCCCAAAGCTTGCCGTCTATCTGCTCTGAAGTCGTTGTGGGAAAACAGGCAGAGTCAAGGGCTTTATAAATTTCCCCGCATTGGGGCGAAAAATTGGGCATCAAATTAGACATTATAACGAGTAAATGACAGTAATTAGCGATATGGATGTTCAAAAACGCAAGCGAGTTTCATAAATTTTTAACGGCCTTAATTACCATTATAGGCGAGTTTCAAAGACTTTTTTTGCCCCCCAATTTCTAAGGAAATTACCGGTATTCAGATGCATTTTATTTGTATCTGAAAGATCGGAAGTGACCTTGTTCTAGTCGGGTTTTGAGATGGCGCGCGAAAGTATTGATTTTTTCCAAAAATAAAACAGACGATGTAATCCCAAACTTGATAATATTATAATATTATAACCTTGATTACTAATTGACATTGAAAAACGAGATGACAAATTTTGAATTTATTTGAATATTATTTACAATTAACGTTTAATTATTATAGTAACAGAACATAACCTTCGGGACAGATTGGATTTCCAGCCCCCGTGACTTTTCGCAATTCTTTTTCGATTCCATACCCGGAGAATAACGATATTTGCGATTTTATAACGGTACAAAGCTGATTGTCAGGAAAAATGTAAGCTGAGTTATCGGCTGAAGACCTGTACTTTGGGGGTGGGGATTTTAAACATGCATTAAAGGACCCACCAGGTGTATAATTAGTACATTTGGGGGGTCGAGCATAAAAAATTTTTCCCTTCATCCCCTGGTTTTGGGGGATCCAGTTGCCTTAAACTCAGTGGATCCCATTCGACTCTCTTTTCATCAAAAGTGGGGTTTTGGGCCCTTTTATTGAGTTTTTGCTTTATTGCCTTAAATAAATTCACACCGATAATTGTGAAAAAATGTCATTGGTTTTTTAAAACCCGGGGATGTTTTAATAAAAAAAATAATAATAATAATTTTAAAAATAATAATAAAATAATAATAATAATAATAATAATAATAAATTTTCATTCGAATTTCATCATTTACTCTCTTGACGACTAAATACGATATTACTTGATAAGAGCATTTTAATGAATATAAATTTATTTGGAAATCTGTTTTGGCATGGGACGTCAGACCAACAGCCGGATAGTTGGTCTATGTTTTTAAAGGTTTGAGGCCAGGTTTTTTAAACTGGGGACTTTAATTTTCATCACTAGTATTTAAAAAAAAAGAAATGAAAAAAAAAAGACATTAAAGAAAGATCTGGCTTTAAGATAAACAAATTGCTATTTTAGATTATAAATTTGTCCAGAATTTTCAATACTGAAAGTTAGGAATGTTTAAATTTTTTCCCATTACATACCATTTTATTATGAATAATTATGAAATGTATTATTATCATTTTATATGTTTAAAACCTTTTTTGAAAAATAAAATGTAAAAAGGCAGCATCATAATAATAATAATAATTAAAATAATAATAATAATAATAATATCATTTTTTTAACCCGAAATTTTCTATCAGCCAATGTTAACATTTCCATTTTACTTCATGTTACCTGATACAGTACGGGATAGTCGAGACAAAAAGAAATTTTAAAAAAGACAGTTTACAGGAAAAAAGAAGTTCGGGAACCTGTCAACGTAATATATGAGAGGATAATGAAAACAGTATGAATAAAGAAATTTAAAAGGTAAAAATATTAAAACTACGGAGGAAAGACTGAGAAAAAAAAATTTTGGACAAATTTGATAAAATAAAATTCGTGTGAAAAGAAAAAGTACAGTCCTCACCTTGGGTTTTGGGTAGCGATGGGTTTTTCAAAAAGGTCGACAGTGATAGAGATTTATATTCCTCAACGGGAGTTGTACCCGAACATTCCCGACAGTGTAAACAAACACTTAAAAATGAGCCCAAAAAACTCTGGTATTCTAAAAGGTGATATCAAAGGTATAAAATTCCAATAAGAAAGATGAAATAATATTAAAGAACAATGATGTAATGTATTTAAAAATATGCCCCAATGTCTTGTGAAATTTCTCAGTTCAAAAAAATTTTTTATATTTTCGTAAAAATTTGCATTTCATAACCCAGAACGTGTTTTCTCCATTAAAACGGATGGTTTTGATAAATGAATAATTATTTGTATATATTATGTTCCTAAACGTCATGTGACGTAAGAACATTTTCTTAGCTTAAAAAATTTTTACTGGCAATTAGGGTAAAATATACGAATTTCGTAATTTGAATATATTATGTTTTTGTTCACCAATGGAACTTTTTTGTTGAATGAAAATTTCATTGTATTGTGATTTTTTATTTTCTTTTAACCACCACACACCGACAAAATGTCTTTTATTCTTAATAATTCACCCACAACAATGGTTTTCCCAACATGCAACACAGTAATCGTTTTACACCCACACAGCGATAATAAAAAACACGGGTATTATTGAGAAGAACAACAATGTTCGCTTGCTTGGCTAGTTCTTCGCCCACTGTTCCCCCACTGCATTGAATCAGGTCCTCCGGATGCCGGCTCGCCGGGATTGCCACAGTAGGGAATCACCGTTCACTCCCGTCGAACTCGGGCCCCCCTTGCTCGCCGCTGCCCAAAGACAAGACTTGAAGGCTGACTGAAGACGACTGACTCTCCTGTGTCTCACGGTTTTTTTATTAAACCACATGTTCTGGAGTCTTGGGTTCGCGTGCCTTTCAAATCCCAGAGAAACGCTTCGAGAGTTTCCAAATTTTCCCTCCGCAACGTCACCCTGTTCTCCCCCCCTTGCCCGTACCGCGGCTAGCGTCAGGGTTCGTGTTTCCTTTTCCGCGCCTTTTTTTTTCGCTAGATGCACGCGCAACCCTTTACGCGACCCGAAATTCCAGACGTGTTTACAGTATATAGAAATATACGGGATCATATTTACTATTATGTTTTACAATATATTCATATGCCTATACTAGTTCAGTATTTTAAACGATCTAATTATATTTTCTGTCATTGTACACATTTTTTTTAGAGCGCAAGTTTCGAAATGGTAGTTTATGTGGGTTTAAAAAGTAGTTGGAAATCATTTAATTTGTAGCAACCCACTTACAGTTGTTAAGCTTCAAAATTTTTATTATTATTATTATTATTATTATTATTATTATTATTATTATTATGACAGAACTATACATTTTATAGCATCTGCTAAGTATTTAGAAACACTGAACCTCCCGGATGCACTAACCGATAAATTCTCTAACGTTTGGGAACAAAAAAAGCGCTGCCTGGTGATAATGGAACAGTGGTTCATCTTGACGTCAGTTAAGGACTGATGATGATGGTATATGATGACTATGATAACTAAGATTATTCATAATCCAATTAATCACTTAAGACAGACTTTTGGTTCTCAAAGGGCCACAGCATAATATTTGCAACTGAAGGGATTTTTGGGGTCGAGCAAACCCGAATTTGATAAAAGAAAAAATTAGGAATAATAAAATTACATAAATGACGAAGAAAAATCTACCATGTTGAAAGAGATAACATGTAAATTTAAAGGTGGAGGGAAATATAAGAAGGATGCGAGACAGAATACCAAAAAGGGGTTTTTTTTGGATACTCAAAGGAAGCGTAAAAAGCAAGCCTGCAATAACTTAAGGAAATGCCCAAAAAGCAATTAAGGTATTAAAACTAGAAGAGGGAAAAATTTTCAATAGGGGAAAAAATGTAAAAAGGGTATCGGGAAAATGTTTGCATATTAAAAGCGAATATAAGTGTCCCTAAATTAGACCAACAAACTTTTGGGGTATGATAAACAATTTTAAAAAAAACATTTAAATGGACTCACGTTTGTTTCAGAATTAGGTTTTATGTCATTGGGGGGGCTTACAGGGTGAGATTGAGATAATTAGTTACATTAAAATTAATTAATGAATTTAAAAAATTAAACCTTACAAGCATTCATCTGCTCAAAAATTCGGAAAAAAAAAAAAAAAAAAAAAAAAAGAAAAAAAAAAATTTAAAACAGTGTAAAATTGCAGTCTAAAATCTACACTGCCCCCATTTATTTTTAAACAATTGTTTTAATCATGAGAGTCGCCTTTTATTTATGACACCAGTACTGCATGCATTATTTTGTAATCCATCTCATCTTTTTAATAATCAAAAAAACCTCCCTGTATCTTTTAAAAGTAACATTACTTTACTGATTCTTTAAACTGTTTTTGACATAACAGCGATTTTTTTAAAATTTAATTTAAATCAGAAATGTCAGTATAAAATAGGTATTATGATGCAAAGAATGTAATTAAAACCGATTTTTTTTTTCTAATTAGAGATTGTTAGTTTTATAAAAAATCCCTTTAAATTTAAGTCAATAAAGGTTTCAAGTTCATGCCTGTTTCAGAGTCATATGAATTTTCTCGTCAAGAGCAAACGAAAAATTACTAGAATGAAAATTAATTTTTATTATTATTATTATTAATTTTTATTTTTATTTTTATTATTTTTAATTTTTATTTTAAAGGAAAAAGTAAATTTCACGCTTCAGCACGAAAGGAAGATAGTCTATGATGTAATAAACAGCAGAGGATTACAAAAGTATGCCGCCCATACTGGAGGGTTAAAAAACTTATCTATTGATCCCAAAGTTTGTGGGTTAAATTTAGAGACACCCTGCGTGTGTATTTGTGTGTTTTGTGTTTTTGTTTTTTGGTTTGTTTGTGTTTTTTGGGTTTTTGTGTGTTTTATATTTTTTGTTGTTTTTTTGTGTTTGTGTGTGTGTTTGTGCTTTTTATGTTTTGGGTTTTTTGTTTTGTTTTGGTTTTGGGTTTTGTTGTGTTGTGTTGGGTTTTTTTGGTTTTTTGGGTTTTGGGGGGCCTATATACTGTTTTGATGTTAGAGTAAAAAAATAAATCATAATGGGAAAATTTTAAAATAATACTGTCATTAAAAATTTTTTTATTCAAAACATTAAAATAAAAAGCTGACATATTTTAGCTTGAAATTATTCATAAGTATTCATGTTATTCTTACTGACTGGGGAGGAACTGACCTTGTCCAATCATCGTAAATTGTGATTTTGGGCAAACGCAAAGTATTGTTTTTTTCCGAAAAACAAATGAGACATTGCCCTTTGATATGATCTAGAGAGAAATAAACATCAATCTTGATATAACCTTGAAATTGAATTGACAATAAAAAAACGAGAGAAATTTTGAATTTATTTGAATATTATTTAAATTTAAGCTAATTATTAAGTAACAGAACTGACTTTATTTCAAATAAGGTGATTTATTGTGCAAGGGAAATGAATTTGCCGGAATATGCGAAAGGCGGGAAGATGACGGTGTTGATGTTAATTTGGTGTTGTTTTTTGACTGAGTTTAATATTGTATTTGAGATTTAAATTTTATTTTGGATCGTTTCTTAAACAAAACCCTTTCTGCGAAGTATTGATTTCCAGCCCGTGACGTTTCAATGTTGTGATATCCGAGAATAATCGATACTTGCGCTTTCATATTGCTACAATGGTATTTTCTGATTGGTGGAACACCCGAACTTTTGAATGGGTGTCTTTTTGAGGGCCATTAAATGGGCTACCAGGTGTATAATTACTACATTTCGGGATGTTCGAATAAAATATTATGAAGGATTATGAAACGGGATCGTTTGGGGAATGAAAACAACGCCATTTTTAATAAAACCATAAATGCATTCTTATTTTCCGGAAAATAAATAAATAAATAAGTAGGGAGGCCATATAATGAAGACTATTTTCACAACTTTCCTATCCCCCCTTTTTATTAGGCGGAGATATTTAAATATAAATGATGACCATTGCGGGTTTACGTACCTCCCAGACAAAACCGTTGGAAATTTATCCTCCTCCTGGTTACTTTCCCCTCTGCCAACAAATTACCAGCTAATTGATAATACAGTGGGCTAGTAGGTTTTTCCTTGCAAAGCCCGCTGCATGCTCCACACATTTCCCCGCAAACCGGCTTTTCCCGGGCAATGACTGGAGGTAGGCATACACTGTTAAGAAAAATTTGTTCTCTTTCCCAAACCCAGGTTTTTACGGGTTAGCCCGTTTTAAAAAATATCGTCAGACAGCGGGGAACTGTTTTCTATGATAACTTTTTTCACGTAAATATTTGCTCTGAGTTCACGAAGGTTTAAAGGTAAAAAATTTTATTACGTAAACCCACAAATTTTGTATCATTATTATTTAAAAAGGTTTTGTTCCAATACCCAAATTCCCAATTATCATTTTGAAAAATACTTTGAAAAATTTTTCCCTTGGTTTAAGGGTTTTCTTTACACAGTTCATTGGGGCTGACATAGGTAGTGGATGAGGGAAAAAAATATAAATCGAAAGTAGTACCTCCAATACTTTCTTGTTCGGCCCCCCAGAGCAAAAAAGATTTTAAACAGGGTGTTTCGGGTGGTGTTACAAAACCCCCGGGGTGATGGGAAGGGGAATGTATAAGATAAAGGAACCCCTTCCGAAATGACTGAGTCGAAAATTATAAGCAAAAATAGTTGGTGAAAAAGGAATTGTGATTTCGCACCCATTCCCTCCTTCCCTTAACCTTTGGAACAGTCGGGGAAAAATGGAGGCCGGATGCCTAGTGGGTACTTCGTACAGCTATCCAAAAAAATTTAAAATTTAAATTTTAATTATTAATTAAATTAGTTCATAAATTTACTACTTTTTTTTATAGGTTTATCTAAATTTAAATAAATATGTAGTCTATATGTTAAAACTGAAGAATATTGCTGAAAAATGTAGTGTAAATATTTGTAATTTAAATATGTATTGTATTGATTAAGGCTGGGAATGGGAGAAGGTTATGGGCTTAACTTCCCAAAAAAAAAATTTTTAAAAATTATTATTATTATTATTATTATTATTATTATTATTATTATTATTATTATACAATCGGTGGCTTGCTAGTTTCCCTTGGCTCATCCGTACGAAAATCAGGCGTTTTCCCCCTGTATCCCCCGTTTTACAGGGGTGATCGATGGGAAAGCAATTTGCCCCAGCGTCTACAGACGTGCATATCAGGACCGACCATGTCCCAACATTACGTACGCATTGCTTTAGTGTAGTTTTTTCCCCACCCCTCAGACAGCGCACTAATGGAATACAAGTAGGCAATGAAAACAACATCAGATGAATACAGTCTGTGTAAGATGTACAGATAAATACACATAAATGGGGTTTAGAGGAAAAAAATTATTTCATTTCACACAACTATTTTAGCTTGTAATTTTGACTAGTCTTTTCCGGACCAGGCTTCCTTATCTCAATTGATACGTACCTTCCCCATCACCCCCGAAAATTTAAAACAGCAAAATTTCTGTAGGGGAGCCTTGGCTTATACTGCGCTCTGGGTGGTGCCAAGACAAAATACGAAGATTTAATGGTTTCCATTTTTAAAATTTCTCCCTTCAAAGCTTCAAAGGATATATAATGGCCACAAAAATTCCTCCTATTTGTACTGCATATAAATACAGCAGCAGAAAAAAAAAAAAAGAATGTATCGTATTTGGTAAATTTCATGAATTTAGGTGCATAGTTGTGCTAATTAAAGATTTTTTTATTAAAATTTCAGCATACCCCCAGATTCTATTTTCTTTTTTTGCAGGTCCCCTTTGAAAAATAAGGAACTTATGAACAGTGGGTAATAAATATGAAACGAAAAATGGGATCACGAAAATAGCTTTTGGTTCACGACACCCAAGATAAAAATTTGTGAACAACTAAAAGAAGACGCCTACCCCACCCGACCACAATTTTTAATTTCCTATCTTCAGAAAAAAAAAATACACTAACTTTTGTCTTTTATGGTTTTTAGAGTTTTTGTAATAACAAAATTGTGTAAACATTTATTCCGCTCCTTGCTTAGAGAAGGCTACAGCTTAAAAAAGTAGTCCATTTCGGGGACAGAAAGGGAAAACAAAAAATGGTTCAAAGAAGGACTTGAACAAAAAGGGTAAAATCACATAATTCCCTTTAAACCAGGTAAAACCTAATAGCATACTATATTAAAATAGTATTTAAATGGCATCCAAAAATTTTGCAAAACCCCGGGGGGAAAGTATTGTTGGGGCAGTATTTTGAGCTAAAAAATTATACAGGGTGTTTCCGGGGTGGTGTTACAAACTTTTAGGGGTGATGGGGAAGGGCACATGTATCAAAAT